>JACRUU010000029.1:14546892-14551892 GCA_030449085.1 Kryptopterus vitreolus
CGTGTTTAAAATCGACTTTACGGCGCCTTTGCGGTTTTTATCCTCCGTCTCCGTCTGTATCCGTCTCCATATTCATGTCCAAATCCACGTCTCCGTCTCGGCTCATCTACATCTCCTAGCCTACAACCATGTCCCTCTCCATCTTCATGTCCACATCTACACCCACATCCATCTCCACACTCATATTTACAACCATCTCCATGTCCCTCTCCATCTTCATGTCCACATCTACACCCACATCCATCTCCACACTCATATTTACAACCATCTCCATGTCCCTCTTCATCTTCATGTCCATCTTCATCTTCATGTCCACATCTACACCCACATCCATCTCCACACTCATACAGCACCTACAACCATGTTCATGTCCCTCTCCTTATTCATGTCCACATCTACACCCACATCCATCTCCACACTCATATTTACAACCATCTCCATGTCCATCTTCATCTTCATGTCCATCTTCATCTTCATGTCCACATCTACACCCACATCCATCTCCACACTCATACAGCACCTACAACCATGTTCATGTCCCTCTCCTTATTCATGTCCACATCTACACCCACATCCATCTCCACACTCATATTTACAACCATGTTCATGTCCCTCTCCTTATTCATGTCCACATCTACACCCACATCCATCTCCACACTCATATTTTCAACCATCTTCATGTCCATCTTCATCTTCATGTCCATCTTCATCTTCATGTCCACATCTACACCCACATCCATCTCCACACTCATATTTACAACCATCTCCATGTCCATCTTCATCTTCATGTCCATCTTCATCTTCATGTCCACATCTACACCCACATCCATCTCCACTCATACTTTTACAAACCTATCCACATCCATCATTCCATGTACACCATCTTCCATCTCCACACTCATATTTACAACCATCTCCATGTCCATCTCCATCTTCATGTCCACATTTACACCCACATCCATCTCAACACTAATACAGCACCTACACCCATTTCCGTGTCCCTCTCCATATTCATGTCCACATCTACACCCACATCCATCTCCACACTCATACAGCACCTACAACCATGTTCATGTCCCTCTCCATCTTCATGTCCATATCTACACCCACATCCATCTCCACACTCATACAGCACCTACAACCATTTCCATGTCCCTCTCCATCTTCATGTCCACACTCATACTATAGCTACAACCATGTTGATGTCCCTCTCCATCCTCCTGTACACATCTACACCCACATCCATGTCCACATTTGTACCCACAACCACCTTCATGTCTCCCTCCATCTTCACGCTCACCTCTGCATTAATGTCCACACTTACGTCCACATCCACCTTCATATCCACCTCCTTCCTGTCCCGGTCCGGAGTTTATCCTCCTCATGATTTACTCCGCTTTAATACGTCTGAAATCATATTTTCCCACAAGTCATCATTTCCTCCTAATCAGACGAATATTTTGTTTGTTGTTTATTGTTTGGAGAAATCTGGGGAATAAATGTGTCTGAGGGAAGTAAAAATATAAAAAAGCGTGCGGGAGGGAAGATGAGTGTATAAAACACATTGTAAACTCCATCTGCAATCACGCAGGCAGAAATCGTTAAAGTCTCTGCGCAAACTCTTCAAACAGCTGCCTGCTGGTTCAAAATAAATAAATAAATAAATAAATAAACAAAAATGTTTGGAAAGAAGCACTTATGCAGGTTTGTATGTGTGTGTGTGTGTGTGTGTGTGTGTGTGTGTGTGTGTGTGTGTGCATGTAGATCCATGACAGCTCATGACTGCTTGCCCCCATGAGACGCCGTGAACAGGATAAACAACACTGGAAGGTAATTTGAGTCAGTAAATAACACAAAGACAGAGTGTTGTGTGAATTCATTTCCCTCTTTAAGGTTGAATGAACGGAGCAGAGCGAGTGAACGCTTCCCTCCTCCAGACGACCTGAGAGACACACGGCGGACGTGTAAACAAGCAGGAACTCTCTGAGGACTTCGTCTCTTATTAAAACTCTGTATAACACACTCATCCCGAGCCGAGGACATTCATCATCAACAACAACAACAACAACAACAACAACACAAAATCATTGTGACGTCCTTATAAACCTTATATTTATGTGTTAGATTTACATATATAGTTACGATCTCTCTCCTCACGCCGCTCTCTCTCCTCACGTCTCTCTCTCTCTCTCCTCACGTCTCTCTCTCTCCTCACGCCGCTCTCTCTCCTCACGTCTCTCTCTCTCCTCACGTCTCTCTCTCTCCTCACGTCTCTCTCTCTCCTCACGCCGCTCTCTCTCCTCACGGGTCTATCTCTCTCTCTCTCTCTCCCTCTCTCTCTCTCCTCACGTTCTCTCTCTCTCTCCTCACGTCTCTCTCTCTCTCTCACGTCTCTCCGCTCTCTCTCCTCACGTATCTCTATCTCTCTCTCTCTCTCCTCACGTCTCTCTCTCTCTCCTCAGGTCTCTCTCTCTCCTCACGTCTCTCTCTCTCCTCACGCCGCTCTCTCTCCTCACGTCTCTCTCATTCCTCAGGTCTCTCTCTCTCCTCACGCCGCTCTCTCTCCTCACGCCACTCTCTCTCCTCAGGCCGCTCTCTCTCCTCAGGCCGCGTCCAGCATCTCTCCATCCAACACCTTTTTATTTCTGAGAAAACCTGTGTTTTTTCTCCCTCCAATCCCTGAAGGATCTTCTTTAATAACAGATGTAAAGTTGAAGGAGACGGCTGGTGAGCGTTTGTGGAGGTAGCGTGAAATGGTAACGTTTAATCTCTCGTAAAGCTTTAGTGCGATCGTAAAACGGCACGGCGGCAGAACGAAGCGATATCATCTGCGCGCTCTTCATCGCTGCCGTTCGGCCCGAGAGTCTCCGGGAACGTCTCGCATTGATTTACATTTAAAGAATACTCGCCTGGACGGGTTTCGATCGCCCATGACGGACCTCTTTGTTAGAAATTAATTCCTAGCAGAGGGTTGTGAGTTCAGACCTCGGCCTCGACCCCTCGCTCGTAATCGCCTTTAAATAAAAGTGTCTCGTCGCCGAGCAAATGTAAAAATCAAAGCGCCTTTTATGTCGCCTGAGTTAATGATTCCATTTTATGACCCCTGGGTGATCTTTTCCACACAGGAATCTCGTCTGCTGAAGTGGGAAGTGGCGAGGTCAAACCAAAACATCGATCCGTTTAACCCTTTTAGGACTCGTTTACTAACGAGATATTTAACTTAAAGGCATGTTTTCCTCATCCGGCAGTTCTTCGATGATTAACTCTTTCTTCTGTCAAGTCCAATTATTGACAACACTTATTCAAGAATGGATTATTATTATTAGTAGTAATAGTAGTGTAATAACAATAATAATAATAATAATAAAATATTAAATAAAATTAAGTAAAATACTAATAAGGGACACGGTGGTTTAGTGATTATCACGTTCTCCTTCACACCACCAGGGTCGGGGTTCGATTCCCGTCTCGGCCATGTGTGTGTGGAGTTTGTGCATGTTCTCCCCGTGTCTCAGGGGGTTTTTCTCCGGGTTCTCCGGTTTCCTCCCCCCGGTCCAAAAAACATGCACGGTAGGTTGATTGGCACCTTGGAAAAAATTGTCCCTAGTGTATGAGTGTGTGTGTGTGTGTGTGTGTGTGTGTGTGTGTGTGTGTGTGTGATGGGTTGGTATTCCATCCAGGGTGTATCCTGCCTTAATACCCATAGACGCCTGAGATAGACACAGACTCCCCGTGACCCGAGGGAAGATCGGATATAAGCGATAAAAGCGCTAGATAGAAGATGAATGAATGAATGAATGAATACATGAAGAAGAGGAAAAAAAAAGATGAGATAGAGAAGGCTGTATATATATATATATATATATATATATATATATATATATATATATATATATATATATATATATATATATATAAATATAAAGTGAACATATTGCTGTGGATGGCAGCCGCTGAGAAGTCATTAAATCAGGTAAACAGTCTGGATCCCTCCCGCAGTCATTAGGGAGCTTATTTCCTTTTAATGAAAATAGCGAGGTCAAACACAAAACACTGAGTTTAACTTCATTACTGCATTTTTAACACAAATATTTCAATTTATGAACATTCCCAGAATTTCCTGTAAAACATCAACTTATTGGTTTAAATGTGAGGTTTGAACATTTAATAATGCTGAATAAATTTGAATAAATTACTGTTATTCATGGCTTAACAATTTAGCAATGGATTATTTTGGTTGTTACTATTATTATAATTATTATTATGTTGTTTATTTGTGTATTTTTCATTATCACCAATCTATTATTGATTTCGCTGTTTGAATATCCTGGACTCGTTTGGGAAGATGTTCCATAAAGACGTTCTACAATTGGAGCCAAATCACTCCATCGACCCAAAACCACAGAAAACCTGCTCCATGAAGATCTGCGTCACTCCGGAGTTCTCGTTTGACCTCGGATAAGTCATCTCGGAGTTTTCCACCCAAGTGGAATTCTTCCCTGCAGAGGCATAGGCAGTGGTTTGGAATGGTTTGGAATGTCATTGGATGAACCTGAAGACGTTTGTGACTAATTAAACCGTTGCGTTCGCCACCACAGCGATATCCCGACTTTATAAATCTGATCAAAGCGGTGAGAAATCCGAGCGTCGCGACTCGGAATTCCGCAGAAACTTTTCCCACGACGACGGTGAAAGAATTGCGAGCGCTCGCTGATGCTGTAATAATGGAGACGAGTCTAATTTCCTTCTTCGTGACGTCACTTGCGGTTTGTTCGGCAATTCCGTAGTCGGGATTTTCCGAAGTTGAACTAAAATGGAATGTGGTGTGAGAATCGGCCGGTGTTCGGATCCAAAATCCTCCACCCGGAGATGCTCTTTAATTAGTACAGCACGATTGCTCCCTTGGAGTTAACCATAACCTTGTTCAGAATTGTGTGTGTGTGTGTGTGTGTGTGTGTGTGTGTGTGTGTGTCAGACACAGTGCCAGTCCTGCCTGAGTG
>JACRUU010000029.1:14556892-14584392 GCA_030449085.1 Kryptopterus vitreolus
CTGTCACTCTGCGTCGTGTTGTGCGAATGAACGACAATAAAGAAAAACAAATAAATAAATAAAGGTTCAGTGCATCCACTCACACTTCCTAAATTCCCCCCCAATGACGCCCCCTAGCTGCGCATTCACAACAGGTACGATCTCCTCACTATATTAGTGTATATTACCGTATGGAACCTTACGCAAGCGCATCGCATTCCCAAATCCGTATTACTGCAATAAAGCGCATTTTTACTGAACGCAATAAAGCGCTTCCGTATAACCTAAACACCGTATCACCAGTTTATATGGAAAAGCAACCGGAACACAATTCTTAAAGGAGCCACGTCCCATATTTTACACTTCAAACCAACACTAAACAAAATAACATTGTCATTAACAAGAAATTCATGTTAAAGAATCATTTACAAAAGTACTGAAAACTCTAAACTGATAAAAAATAATAGTATTACTCTTTTTTAAACAAAAGAATTAATATAAAGCAGAATAAAATGGCTTTATAGGAAAATCACATGACGGAGAAAAGGATGCGTTCAGCGAAGGAGGGGAAAAAAAGAAAGCAGTGAGAGTACGGAGAGAGATGTGGGTCGGAGTTGGGGAAGTTTGATGAAGATTATTGCTGAGTAGTAACGGACATCTGATGGAATATTACTGGCGCTCTCGGAGTTAATTGCAGTTCGCAGGAACAAAGTTTGCGCAGCGTAAGCATTTTGGTAGCGGCGGGTGCGAGTGGGAGGAAACGCCGGCCAAACGGCGGAGAGAGATCGCGCTGTATAGCGGAATGTAGGACAGAGCCCCGAGTACGAGCCTATTTATAATCAGCGGTTTCGGGGGGGAAGGCGCGGGCGGCTCGGAACGCCGCGGGCGAGATATCGATGTTATCGGAGATGCGCAGGATCATTTATCAACATTACAATGCGACAGTGCTGACACCATTATAGATAACGGACACGGATTCGTCCCCGGCGACGCGGAGATATTATAAATATCCCATAATATCCACTTCTACACTGCAGGGTCTAAAGTTTGTGGACACTGTACGACTGTATTTACTATATGTATTTTTGCTGTATGTTTGTAATACTGTAAATAACAGATGTTATAATTATATACATTTTAATCGGAATTTCTCCCTTTAATAAAATTGTTGATTATTTAATATTTATTTTAATCTGGAAATTATTTTTTTTATATGAATTTCTTGTTAATGACAATGTTATTTGTTTATTGGTGGTTTGAAGTGTAAAATATGGAACGTGGCTCCTTTAAGAATTGTGTTCCGGTTGCTTTTCCATATAAACTGGTGATACGTTTACAGGTTATACGGAAGCGCTTTATTGCGTTCAGTAACAATGCGCTTTGCTTTAACATTTTTCTTTTCTATTTATTATTTTCATGTCAGATGGTAAACTGTTTATGTGATGAATAAACATTTGAATAATAATTTCCGATCTTCCGGGATGAACTGTCACTAGATTTGGGAAAACTTTGGGAAAAACACTTTATGGTGTGACTCGTGCATCGTTCCATCACACTGCTCTGTCGTTTGACTTTCCTCCATATACGCACTGGATAACAAGTCATTTCCACACACACACACACACACACACACACACACACACACACACACACACACACACACACACACACACACCCGTGCCGTAGCTAACGCCTGCGGTTTTCCACGTGTGTATTTTTGCTCTCCAGGTTCCTATCTGAAGATGATCGGTGGTCTTTGAAGGTCTTTAATAAATAATCTCTAGATCCCAAATCAGGCATATCGTCTAGACATCGTCTCCAGTCATGTGCCTCCAGATTTGTACTGGGAGAAGAAATCTCTGTCGAGGAGTTTTTTTTTTACATCTTATGAAAAAAACTACAGGAAGGAAAAAAGTGCTGCTTAAAGAAAAAAAGAAAAGTCAGTATTCTTAGGTCATTTTCATGGGAGTGAAGTAATCAAGGAAAGAGAGAGAAAGAGAGAGGGGAGAAAGAGAGAGAGGGGAGAGGGAGGGAGAGGGAGAGAGGGAGGGAGAGAGGGAGCTCATTTCTGATGCTGGAGAAGGTGAAGGCTTCGGTCCGGGAGCTTTAGTCGATGCGGTGAGCTCGCTGTGATGGACTGTGTCTTTGATTACAGGTCAGAGGTTGGAAGGATTTAAGAAGGTAAGTAAGAGAGAAAGAAAGAAAGTAAAGAAGAAAGAAAGAGAGAGAGAGAAAGAAAGAAAGTAAAGAGAAAGAAAGAAAGAGAAGAAAAAAAAGAAAGAGAGAAAGAAAGAAAGAGAGAAAGAAAGAGAGAGAGAGAGAGAGAGAGAGGAAAGCAAATGAATGAAGAATGCGATGGCGAATCCTGCGCTGTGTTTCAACCGCATCCTCGTCCCGTATTCACCACGACGCCGCATCCGTGCATCGATATGACAACAGCGACGTGCGCTTCTTCCGCACGCGCTAATTAACTTCCTTTCAGGGGAAACAAAGGAGCACACACACACACACACACACACACACACACACACACATGTACACACACACACACACGTACACAAGAATCAATCAATCCTTTGTGCTTTTCAGGTTCCTGAGCATTCCGGCGTTTTTTCCATGTTTTGAGATTTGGTTCTTTTGTTTAAGTGTGTGTGTGTGTGTGTGTGTGTGTGTGTGTGTGTGTGTGTGTGTGTGTGTTCTTTTTATTCCAGCTGTAAAATACAGGCTTAGGTCTCCCGGATTGGAGAGGAGTGTTTAAGCGATCCCCATGGCCACGCACACAGACTTAAATCTATTCTGACACAAGCTTAGCGCCTGTAATCCTATTATTCCCGTCCTATCCTGCACAAAAACATGTCACAATGGTGTGTAAAGTTGAAACATTTGCCGAGTGTGTGTGTGTGTGTGTGTGTGTGTGTGTGTGTGTGTGTGTCCCGGGGCTTTCCTCTCTAATGTCACCAGTTGTTTTTTCTCTCTCTCTCTCTCTATAACTCAAGGTGATGCATTTTTTACATTTTCTCAAATCTTCGATCCCAAACCTTTTTATTTGATCTTCTCGTGATAAGAAGTTCCGATCGACGACGTTCCTTCAAAAGTGTTTCAGGACGAACAGACCAGACCCGGTGTTTCTTCATGAACCGATGTTCCTCTTTGTGTGAGCTTCCTCCAGCCGGATGATCTGTACCTCAGGGGTGTATGCTGGACGCTGGCGAGGAATAGTTTTAACACGTTTAATTTATCTTCTAGTTTCGAATTGCGTTGTAAAAAGCAAAATTAAACACAGTTTAATTAAATACTCATTCATTATTTTCACCCGAGGAAGGAAAGAGCCGCATCGGGCCCCGGAGCCGTGGGTTGTCGGCCCCCGGTTTAGACATAATCACTAATACAACACATCAATAATGTCCTCAGTGTGCATGTGGAATGTATCCAGCGTGGTCGGATACATTCAGGATCAAATCCCACCATCACCGTCAAATCCCCGTGATGTCTCGTGCACCCTTTTAATATAATAATAATAATAATAATCTTTATTTATCACATAAACATTACAGCACATTGAAATTCTTTTCTTCGCATATCCCAGCTTGATGTTGGTAGTTTGGGGTCAGAGCGCAGGATCAAACATGATACGGCGCCCCCTGGAGCACAGAGGGTTAAGGGTCTTGCTCAAGGACCCAAGGGCGGCAGCTTGGCCATACCGGGGCTCGAACCCGGATCGGCAGCCCAGCGCCTTAGACCACTGAGCCACACCCCCTCCCTATTTATCTTTTGATCGGACTTTTAGATCGGACTTTGCTTTTCCTCCAAATGCACAGCTGCACGGAAGTTCCTGGAAAAGATCAGAGCAGATGTGGACCGTCAGCTTCATTCCCATCGTGGTCCTGCTGAAGATGAAGAGACGGAAACATCGACAGACACGAGGCGAAGGCAAAAGTCACCGTCTGAGTCAGAAACTCGGCGCGGAGACAGCTGGTGTTTTGCTCGAACCCGAGCCGCGTCGCCGAGACGTACGCTTTGAAGGTGAACTGCGTAGGTGTGTGTGTTTACGACGACGGGAGAGAGAGATAAAGAGAACGGTAGAGAGAGAGAGAGAGAGAGAATAAACCTACGATGAGAAATATGTATCCAGGGTAATGATTCCATTCTCGCAGAACAAAGAACGCTTTAGCTACAAAAGTATGTTTATTAACAGGATCTCATTGAGCGATGTGTGTGTGTGTGTGTGTGTGTATGTGTGTGTGTAGGTGTCCACGTTAGATTTATTTATTTATTTGTTTATTTTCTTATATTGTCTCTAGAGTTTCTTGCAGGACAAAAAAAAAACCTCATACTTTGACATTAACACAAAGAAATCCCAAGATTAATGTATAATACAGTACAGGAGAACTGCGATACGGATTCCTGGAAATGTTCACAAAGGTCAAGAGATGTACAAACAAACGTGTGAGTAAAGCAATATTCTCTCTCTGTAAGCCACATTATAAAAGATCGACGCTCTTCTGGGACGATGATCTTCTAGATTTCGAGCGTGATGTTTTTTTTTTTTTCAGAAAGTTTCGAAACTCTTTATCTGCGTTTACACCAGGGGGCGCTAACCTTTACCACTCAAAGACTCGTTTCCCCACAAAACCCTTTTTACAGTTAAATTACAATAACATCGCTTATAAGGTTTGCTTTTTTGCCTTTGTGTTGAGTATAAACTAAACTATAATGCGTTTATTTATATAAAATCGAACGGAATGACATTCGCTGCATGAAACAAAAACATTTTCAGCGCGGAATAAAACGACGTCAAGTTGAAAGTCATTTTCAAGCAAAATACTCGATGTCTGTTTGAGTCCTTCTCTCTCTCTCTCTCTCTCTCTCTCTCTCTCTCTGTGCCGTCGTCCTTTTCCTGGCACGTACAATCCTATAATAAAATAATAAAAGCACTATTTCGGTGAAAAAATATCAATATATGCACAAAAAAGTACTTGGTAACTTGGTTAATGTGATTAAGCTCTCAGCTCCTGTACCTCAGGGGTGTATGCTGGGCGCCTGGTGTCGTACATTATGGCGCGTATTAAGAAGGAGGAATAGTTTTAACACGTGTTATTCAGGTGTTACGAAATCGTCATAATCTTCGCATTTAGAATTAATTTATTAATTTATTATTATTATTATTATTATTATTATTATTAATAATTATTCATTCATTATTTTCATCAGAGGATTGAAAGAGCCGCATTGGGCCCCGGAGCCGCGGGTTTTAGACAATATCACTATTATAACGCATTATTATAGCATTCACAGTGTTCTTCCAGGGAGGAGGAAGTTCAGCGGTTAAGGTATTAAGGAATTGGACTCTGGAGCGAAAGATTGTAGGTTCAAATCCCACCACCACCACCACCAAGCTGCCACTAGTGGTGCCCTTGAGTAAGGCCCTTAACCCTCAGGTGTATGTCGGTGTGAATAAGGGCGTCTGCTGTAAATATAAACATGTCCTGGAGGTCTCCTTTTTGAGGAATATTCGTAAAGGTGTTAATATTCGCTGGTCTTTGGGATGAGTGGGACGATTGAGGACACCTTGAAGGTCTTCCTTTGAGGTCTGGGAGTGCAGTCAGCGTTGAGATCCGAGCTTCTCCAAACCTTCTTCTCCAAACCATGCATGTGATATCTTCATGTTCATGGCCCATTTAGTTCTATAGTTTGGAGAACCCGACACGGCAGGAAAGGTCAGGGACACCAATATGTTTGTCTAAATAGTGCAATATACGACATTAATATTCATGGTACCTTCACCCAGAGTACCTTAAAATACATATCGTGTGGGTGAGGCTTAAGGGCCTCGCTCAGGGGCCCGGGATCGGCAGCTTGAGTAACTTCTGACCTTCTGATCAGAAGTCTAATGTCTTAAGCACTGAGCAAACACTTTGCTTGCCTTCTCCTTATTTTAGTGGTTATGTTTACTTGGCATTTCCGAACCCTCTGAGCACATCGACGGCCCGAGGCAACAGCCAGCATCGCCCCGGGATGAAGGGAGGGGTTACGTAACGCTTATTTTTTTCTTTTTCCCTTGTTCCGTGTAGTAAGCAATTCTTTACGCGCTGGTAGGAACAACGATGGAAACAAAAGGAATTTGAGTACTGTTTGAGGAGAAATGTTTTTGTTGTTGTTTATTTGTTTTCCGATAGCTTTCGGTCCGACATGGCGAACATACACACCTGAAACATCACGTCGCCGCAGACGCGCCGCAGCCGGAGACGCCTCGGAATCAGAAACGGATTTCCTCCCTGCACACGCCAAAATATCCTGTGATTGAATTCTTTCTTCTCCATGGCTATCTATCTCTTTTTCACACACACACACACACACACACACACACACACTTTCCGAGTCTTTCCTTGGCTCCATTTCCATCTTATTTGGACGTGTTATGAAGGCAGAACTCTGACCATGAAAACTTTTGCATTTTTCCCACACTGCTCCTGGAGAGAAGAGATATGCCAACCTTTATTTTTTTCCGAATGATCTGTTCGTACGTTTTCTATAGGAGAAAAAATAATGTAACCAGAAAACACTACATAACATTATAACTGCTGTTGTGTTGGACCCCTTTTTACCCCCAAAATAGTTCTGACCCCTGCGCAGGGGTGTAGATCAGTGGGCAGGGTTTAGATAAGTGTGAGTGGTGTAGATCAGTGGGCAAGGTGTAGATCAGTGGGCGGGGTTGTAGATCAGTGGGAGGGGTGTAGATCAGTGGGCGGGGTATATATAAGTGGGCGTGGTGTAGATCAGTGGGCGGGGTTTAGATCAGTGGGCGGGGTGTAGATTAGTGGGAGTGGTATAGATCAGTGAGCTGGGTGTAGATCAGTAGGTGGGGTGTAGATCAGTGGGAGGGGCGGGGGGGGTGTAGATCAGTGGGAGGGTAGTGGGCTTCATTGGGGGGTATAGATCAGTGGGAGGGGGGTTTAGATCAGTGGGCGGGGTTTCGACGTGGTGTAGATCAGTGGGCGTGGGGTGGTGTAGATCAGTGGGCGGGGGCAGTGGGTGGGGGGTTAGATCAGTGGGGGTGGGGTATAGTCAGGGGTTGTGGTGGGTAGATCAGTGGGTGTGGTGTAGATCAGTGGGCGGGGTATATATAAGTGGGCGTGGTGTAGATCAGTGGGCGGGGTTTAGATCAGTTGCAGGAATTAACCAGCCATAAAAGCCAAAAAAAAGCAGTTGTTCCGAGTTACGAAAACAATTCCGTTCACGTCCGCCGCAATAAATAATAATTGACTTTATAATCCTGATCAGTGATTCGACCCGACATCATTCTCTCTCTCTCACACACACACACACACACACACACACACACACACAGACTCATTATTTTCCGAATTGTACCATCCTGTTCCTACAAGAGCTCCAGATGAGTCCCAGATTGCCTCCGTAACTGCGGCTTCATCCCTCGCAGTTTTTTTTTCCGTTGATGGAAAATTTCCTCCTCCGATGAATTTCGCGCCGTCGTCACAACTCTATTACGGAGATCGACAGTGTGTGTGTGTGTGTGTGTGTGGGCTGGAAAGAAGAAGTAGTGTCTCATATCACTCAGACGGAAATGGAGTCGCTTTCGGGACGAGACGCACAGGGGTTCCGATCCGCTCTCGGCTGTACTTCTGTAATGATGAGCAAACACAAGGACTTTGTGAAGTGAGTCATCCAACACAAACTCGCCCTCCTTTTATTCCAGATGGAGTCAAACTGCATGTCGGATCCACACCCGAACCCAAATCCACCCTTTATTAGGTGGAATGTTTCACCCTGAATGCCGTCCAGATGTTGAAGATGCCGCGCTAAAGATGTATTTTGGAGAATCGTTCCTTTAAATCTTTCATAATTGAATCGTTTATATGATTCCTCCACAAACATGGAGGAATACGACTGTATGAAGTGAAAGTGTTCCAGGATTAATCTTCCTCATGGACTGTTAGGATGTTTTGGATCCAAATGTGGTATGAAGGTTGAACTTGGTCCATGGGGAAGATCTGACCCGGATGTATCGGAGATCTCAGCCTTATTGACCCCCTTTTGAGAAGCACTTGGGATGAACACTGACTTTATGGAGAGCATTGTCTTGAGGAAGTGAGACTGGAATGAGCTTCATCGTGGAGGTGGAGGTATCGTCCTATCAGACGTTGTATGTGGAAGTTTGAGAGGTCTCAGATTAGTTCTTCACTGTTTGGATGTTCTTTCATCAATTAGTCCATCAAATGAAGGTATATATATATATATATATATATATATATATATATATATATATATATACTATACTATATATAAACCATATCACTATTATAACGCATTATTATAGCATTCACAGTGTTCTTCCAGGGAGGAGGAAGTTCAGCGGTTAAGGAATTGGACTCTGGAGCAGAAGATTGTAGGTTCAAATCCCACCACCACCACCACCAAGCTGCCACTAGTGGTGCCCTTGAGTAAGGCCCTTAACCCTCAGGTGTATGTCGGTGTGAATAAGGGCGTCTGCTGTAAATATAAACATGTTTTGAGGAATATTCGTAACGGTGTTAAAAATCACTGGTCTTTGGGACGAGTGGGACGTTTGAGGGAGTAGGATGTAACCCCACGAGTGTTTGGGCACCTTGAAGGTCTTCGTTTGGGGTCTCGGAGTGCAGTCAGAGTTTTATATATATATATATATATATATTTATATATATATATATCGTCCTGAAAAAGTCAGCTGGTTAAAAAAAAGCAAAAATAACATTGTGTTATTTGAGCCGAAGCTTCATAGAAGGTCTGCAGGACCTCAAAGAGACGACGAGGGTTAATTAATTACAGTAATTATGCGTTTCTGACAACTCACTTTAAGCGATTCGAACATTTTGAAGCAGCTGGGAGAATTTCAGCCACACCACATTAATTATGCTAATTAACCCATTTTGACAGTTCATTTAATATCATTAATAAATTTACTAATATTAGCGACGGAAGGGAAAATCGGTGACGGGCGAGAGATGGAGGGAAAGTAAAAAAAAGGTTTTTTTTTGGGTTGTGTGTGTTTTTGTTTTGTACCTGACCCTGAACGCTCGTCCTTTACACACTGAGATAAAAGTTACGTGGGAGGTTTGTGTGTCTTAACGGCATCTCGTCGTGGCCTGTTTTAATAACAACCAGAGGGGGCGGGGCAATCCCAACTCTAAAATCAGTGTGTGTGTGTGTGTGTGTGTTTTAGGCCAAAGAATGCATGTGAAATATAAACTCAGAACTCCTTCAGTATATTCAATTATATTAATTGATAGTATATAAATTGTATTTATATTTTTGTTTGTTTGTTTGTATATAGGGGCACGGTGGCTTAGTGGTTATCACGTTCGTCTCACACCGCCAGGGTCGGGGTTCGATTCCCGTCTCGGCCATGTGTGTGTGGAGTTTGTGCATGTTCTCCCCGTGCCTCAGGGGGTTTTTTTTTTTCTCCGGGTTCTCCGGTTTCCTCCTCCCCCGGTCCAAAAAAAAAACATGCACAGTAGGTTGATTGGCACCTTGGAAAATTGTCCCTAGTGTATGAATGTGTGTGTGTGTGTGTGTGTGTGTGTGTGTGTGTGTGTGTGATGGGTTGGCATTCCATCCAGGGTGTATCCTGCCTTAATGCCCATAGACGCCTGAGATAGACACAGACTCCCCGTGACCCGAGGGAAGATCGGATAAAGCGCTAGAAGATGAATGAATGAATGAATGAATGAATGAATGAATGCTTGTATATATCATTTTTATTTCACGTATTTAAAGTTGTTTTTTTGGTGTATTTCTAGCTGCACTTGAGGATGATAATAGAAGATTATTTGGAACTACATGAATAGTTTTATATTAAGAAAGTAACAGAAGTAACATTTTGTTTTCCTCCCGGTGACGCGTTCCAGACGCCTGAGCACTCCTTTCGGAGTGTGTGCGTGCTTTATTTCGCGAGTGTGTGCGTGCTTTATTTCGCGAGTGTGTGCGTGCTTTATTTCGCGAGTGTGTGCGTGCTTTATTTCATTTCGCGAGTGTGTGCGTGCTTTATTTCACGAGTGTGTGCGTGCTTTATTTCGCGAGTGTGTGCGTGCTTTATTTCACGAGTGTGTGCGTGCTTTATTTCGCGAGTGTGTGCGTGCTTTATTTCGCGAGTGTGTGCGTGCTTTATTTCACGAGTGTGTGCGTGCTTTATTTCACGAGTGTGTGCGTGCTTTATTTCACGAGTGTGTGCTCTTTGTTGGTGTGAAAAACCTGCCACACTCACGCGGTGTTTTCTCTTTCATCAGCAGAAACGCCACATAAATAATCACTTAAGACATCGGTGATCAATCACAGCTCTGGATAACAGAACAGGATCCTGTGTGTGTGTGTGTGTGTGTGTGTGTGTGTGTGTGTGTGTGGTGTGTGTGTGTGTGTTTGATTACAGTGTATGGCCTTTGCTCTGGCAGCTGCTCGTTAGCGAGGTCAGAGGTTAATTGGTGATGAAATGCCTGTAACTGGAGTCTGCTGAACATCACGACACCGGCACTGCTGGACATTTTACATCAAGTGGAAAAAATTATATAGATTGTAGGTGTGCATGTGTGTGTGTGTGTGTGTGTGTGTGTGTGAGAGAGTGTGTAAGAGAGAGGGCATGAAGGATCAGATGTACTTATATATATATATATATATATATATATATATATATATATATATATATATATATATATATTATATATATATATATATATATGTAAAAGATTTCCTAAAGAGATCCAACTTCAAAACCTCACAAAAACCTGTCTAGTGGATCATCATCTGACCAGATTACTGAATCTGGAATCATATGATATAATATACAGAATTGTATGGCTTTATTATTATTGTTATTATTAATTAATTAATTTTATTATTAGTAGTAGTAGTAACAGTTGTAGTAGTACTATATTATTATTATTATTATTATTATTATTATTATTATTATTATTATTATTATTATTATTATTATATTCTTATTATTTATTCTTTATTTTATTCTTAGTAGTAGTGTCAGTAGTAGTAGTATTATTATATTATTATTTTTCTTTTTATTTTTTGTTAATATCAATATTTCTGTTATTTAGTATTATTAGTTCTGTTATTATTATCTATTAACTTTTATTACTAGTAGTATTATAGTAGTAGTATTAGCAATACTATTATTATTATTATTATTATTATTAATTATTACTATAATTAATAATAATTATTTTATATTATTATTAGTTTCTGTTATTACTAGTAGTATCATAGTAGTAGTAGAAGCAATATTATTATTATTATTATTATTATTATTATTAGTATTATTATTGCTGTTGTTATTATTATTATCTCATAAACAACACAAAGCACTCCAGGAACTCCAGGATTTTACTACATTTTAATTCCAGGAAGTGTTCCAGTCCGCCCACACACACACACACACACACACACACACACACACACACACACACCACACACACACACATTGTCCCCATGATAATGAACCCTGGTCTCTCCTAAACTAAAGCATCTGTTAGCTGTTGATAATTCAAGGTCAATTTAAATATCAATGCAAAAAAAAACAGATTACTGTTAACTTTATATTAAATTCCACATACAGTTCTCTCTCTCTCTCTCTCTCTCTCCCTCTCTCTCTCTCCCTCTCTCTCTCTCTCTCTCTCCTCTGACATTTTCAATCGCAGTAAATGTTGAGAAAATTTTTTCTCTCTCTCTCTCTCTCGTTTCTGAATCACGGCGTTTAACGCTCTGTACATAATAAACCAGGTTGGCTTTTTTTTTCTTTTTTTTTTTTTTTTCCTTTCTTTTGTGAAAGCGTTTTTTTAAAGCATGACTGCTCTATTCAGGTCACTGGCTTTAGTAACTGCTCGAAGTTCACTTTGCTTTGACTTTTACGGCGAGGACGTTCTTCACGTTCACTTTGCCTTGATGAGGTCTGGGGCCTTAACTGGAGCTTGATGAAGTCGTGTGCCATGACTTTGTTGAGGTGTCAAGAACGCCTGGGCATTCGAGCAGCAAAGCACACCGGCGTTTTTTTCCTTCTTCATTAGTTCTTTTTTTTTCTCCATACCGTAGAAACAGAACAAGGGTATGAGCATATTTATACATGTGTGTGTGTGTGTGTGTGTGTAAAAAAGTCCCATATTACATTACAAATCCCCTAAAACAGGAGTAGAATTAAAGCTGAAAGGAATAATATGATCATTTCCTGTGATTACACTCACATCTGAGTAATAACACACTCGGCACACGCCACGCGGCGGGACGACCTGGAGTTCCTCGAACGCCGCGTCCCTGGGGTGTTGTTTACTCCTGCTTTTTATTCAACAGCAATTTTCTTTATTGCAATTACAATTTTTCCTCATTAGTTGATGACAAGGTGTATTTTTATATCCATTTATAGCTACATGTCTTCATTGTTCTCGTACAGCAGCTATAAAGAGCATTTCTAATGATCTAATTATCACTCCGACCTGAAAGTGTCAGGAAGCCCAAGCTCTATATGTTATACAGCGCTGACACTGGAGACTCCTTCCAGAAAAACGGAAAACCTGTTGGTTGTTACTGTGCATCGTTTTTGTTTCTTTGTTTTCTCTGCATATATATATATATATAAAGTATATATATATTGCCTCACACACACCGCCAGGGTCCCGGGTTCGATTCCCGTCTCGGCCATGTGTGTGTGGTGTTTGTGCTTGTTCTCCTCTTCTCCCCGTGCCTCAGGGGGTTTTTTCTCCGGGTTCTCTGGTTTCCTCCCACGGTCCAAAAAAAAAAAAAAACATGCACGGTAGGTTGATTGGCACCTTGGAAAAATTGTCCCTAGTGTGTGAAGTGTTGTGTGTGTGTGTGTGTGTTGTGTGTGATGGGTTGGCATTCCATCCAGGGTGTATCCTGCCTTAATGCCCATAGATGCCAGAGATAGACACAGACTCCCCGTGAGGGAAGATCGGATAAAGCGCTAGAAGATGAATGAATGAATGCTATATATATATATATATATATATATATATATATATATATATATATATATATATATATATATATATATATATATATATATATATATATATATATATATATATATATATATACCATAATGCTTAAACATGACCATGAGAGAGAGAAGATAGAGAGAGAGATAGATAGAGAGAGAATAGGAGTGTATCATTTAATGCATGACGAGTTCCGGTCGCTGTAGTCTCTCTTCCTTCCTCCCGCCGTCTCGGAGAGAAAATTCCCCCACCTTGCACTCCCGTCATGCCGTATGATTTATGTGATCATAACAATTTGTGGCTTTTATTTTCAACTTCATATAACGGCGTGAGATTTTACAGCCGGGTGTCAGATTTAATCGCCGCCGCCGCACGTCTAATAAAGCGGAGAAGAACCCGAGCCACAACATACCATCTGCATGTTTATGTTGATGTACAGGTCATGTGATGGACTTCTCACCCAGATACTGTTTTCCATCATTCAGATGATTTATGGCCCATCATAAAATCTGCTCGTCTTATATTGCTACACATTTATGATTATTATTATTATTATTATTATTATTATTATTATTATTATTATTATTATTATTATTTTACTATCCTATTTTTTTATACTATAGCATAACTAAGTAAAAAAAACACTGAACCTCATGTTATAGGAATTTACTCCAGAGTGCAAATTCTTCCCCACGACACAGAAATGAATGTGTGTGTGTGTGTGTGGTGTGTGTGTGTGTGTGTGTGTGTGTGTGTGTGTGTAATATTTTATATAAAGATAATATTTTATATTATTGTATAAATACATTTTATAATAAAATATATATTTTTAGATAAAGATAATATTTTATATTTATCCCTTTCATTCATGCCTTTTCAAGTAGGCTCTCGTTCATCTGTATTAAATAATATAAATAAAAATAAGAATAAGGATAAGAAGAGGAAATTATTATTATTATTATTATTATTATTATTATTATTATTATTATTATTTAGCATACTCCAATAACTTTAAACCAAGTATCTATATTTTTTTTGATTGATTTATTGATTTATTTATTTATTTATTTATTTATTTATTTATTTATTTATTCATTTACATGCACTTAATTATTTATTGTTTGTTTTAATGATACATTTTCTCACATATTCTACGTATTTTTATTATTCCCCTTTTTTGTTTTTTTATAAAATCAGCTGCATTGTCAAAATTTTTGTGCATACAAAGGATATTGCTTTGTTTTTATTTGTTTGTTTATTTATTTATTTAAAGCATATTTGAAGCATATTTTCAAAAAAATCAGAATAAAAGAGCAGAAATTAAACAGACAGATTTACACACACACACACACACACACACACACACACACACACACACACACACACACACACAACACAAAAAAAACACCTGGGCCACATTTCTGCTTTTATAAAACTCACCAGCTGTTACTTGGATGAACTGTGTGTGTGTGTGTGTGTGTGTGTGGTGTGTGGGTGTGTGTGTGTGTGTGTTCAAAGTCATTGAGATGGTATTTGTTCCACCTTCTGATGTTCTTTGTCATTTCTCGCCCCACATTTTTTTTCCGGACAAATGCATTTTTTCCCGGGTCGAATTTTCCTGCTTCGTGATTGGCTGAATTTCCCGGTCACGCACGTGCTCCTAATAACGCATACATGAAATTAGCGTGCGCGATTAAAAAGCATGTGTTGTAGAGGACGGAAGGGCGGTCGATCCTCTGGCGCGCGATAAACCTGTTTTTGGGGGGGAAATAAAGGCGTTATATGGCTTCACGTAACAAGGCGTCAGCAAAATGCTAATGTGGACGCACGTGCGGAAAACCTCTCGCAGCCGATGCTCCGTAAATGCCTCCTCTTGTTCTGCTGCGTGGGACTGGAAAGAGCTGTGAGCCAGAATGGCAAGTGTCTGGGGATGACACACACACACACACACACACACACACACACACACACACTGGCGTCCCTGCTGGCTGTTGTTACGGGTGGTAGGCGCGCAGGTAATGGTGATGTAATTTGCTGTAACAGATGCCAAACAGACCTACAGCTACAATAACACTCTCGCGCTGATATTGTTGTGACTGCACGGCCATTTTGATTCTCAGGTGTGCGCTGGCTGGAAGTGCCAGGAGAGGAACAGAGCCACACACACACACACACACACACACACACACACACACACCGAAGCGGGTGAGACGCGACTCGAACGAGTCTCCCACCGCACACGCATCATAAGAAGTTCCCGAACGAAGTCAAGGTCACGCGGTATAATTACCGCCTCGCTATCCGCGCACCTGTCTGCCGCAATTAGCCGCGGCTGCAAACGAGGTAAACAAGCTGCCTCGCGTTCTCATTAGACAATAAACCGTGTTTGTACAATATCACAACAAAACTATCGCCTGACTTTTACAGCCGTATGTGGTCCAAATCCAAAGTGGTGGCACAAAATCCCTTGAGACGCAAATCCATTGCGATCTACTTCGCGACGGGGACGGAGCGATTCCCACCCCGGGATCTCCGTAATTCCCATTTTCAGGAAAAGCCCACAAGATTCCCATCTGGAGAGTAGTGTGGAGGGAAGTGAGGTGATGTGGAGGTCATCATCATGACAAACAATTTTCCAGGGATTGAGTTGGTTGAAGGGGCACGGTGGCTTAGTGTTTATCACGTTCGCCTCACACCGCCAGGATCCGGGTTCGATTCCCGTCTCGGCCATGTGTGTGTTGAGTTTGCATGTTCTCCCGTGCCTCGGGGGGGTTTCCTCTCTTTCTCCGGGTTCCCCTTCTCCGGTTTCCTCCTCCTCCTCCCGGTCCAAAAACATGCATGGTAGGTTGATTGGCACCTTGGAAAATTGTCCCTAGTGTATGAATGTGTTGGTTGTGTGTGTGTGTGTGTGTGTGTGTGTGTGTGTGTGTGTGTGTGTGTGTGTGTGTGTGTGTGTGTGTGTGTGTGTGTGTCCTGCGATGGGTTGGCATTCCATCCAGGGTCTATCCTGCCTTAATGCCCATAGACGCTTGAGATAGGCACAGACTCCCCGTTACCCGAGGGAAAATCGGATAAAGCGCTAGAAGATGAATGAGTTGGTTGAAGAATCTTACGTTATTTTCCACGCTTGAATCCCCGGAATTCCGCGTTTGCCCTTTGCTTTCAATTCCACAATGTGGGAATGACCATCATTGGTCTTTTGGATTGGGATTTGAATCCCAAACGGATCAAAGGAAGGAGGAAGATGGTGTGACTTTCCTTAAACTCATGCGTGAGGTTTTAACTTTTTTGCTTTTTATGCCTGCAATACCGCAATTCACCACTCGGGGCGTCAGGACGAATTCCTACTTATTTCAGTGGCTGACGGAGACAAAAATCCAAACATTATAAAGCCGGCTGTTTTTGCCATCTTTGCTCTGATTGGTAGTTGCTGCAGAATATTTGCATAAAATCCTTCGTTACCATATTTGGACACGCCTTCATTCATTCATTCATTCATTCATTCATTCATTCATTCACTCCATTGAGGTCCATTTTGATCGCAAATCATGAATTCCTGTTTAATTGAGCAATGCGCAAAATGCGCTTTAGCTCCGCCCCCAACGCCGCGTCACTACAATTTTCATGTCCCGTAAAAAGCAAAATATTTAATTAATCAGTTTGAAAAACCAACACAGTAAAAAAACTTATGACTCATATATATATATATATATATATATATATATATATATATATATATATATATATATATAATGGATATATGTGTGTGTGTGTGCGCGTGTGTGTGTGTGTGTGTGTGTATGTGTGTGTGTGTGTGTGTGTGTGTGTGTGTGTGTGTGTGTGTGTGTGTGATGCCCTCTTTAACATGCAGCAGATTTGCTGGAGTAATTAAAACGATTGGCGCGCATGTTATAAATATTCCCGCGTTAATGTTATTGTGCCGCGGCGTCTGCTTCATTACCGAGATTCATTTCCATTCATCCTGGTAACTAATCGCATCGCCGTCCTGCTGCCACACACACACACACACACACACACACACACACACACACACACACACCTCCCCGGAGTTTCTTCTGCACCTGAAGTTCTGCTCGAGAACCTGCAAATCTTCTGCTTGCTGACTTCACACGGTGAATTCACAGCCAGGGCAGGTTGTTCCTGAGCAGCGTCTGTTCTCTCTCTCTCTCTCTCTCTCTCTCTCTCTCTCTCTCTCTCTCTCACCCCTCTCCGTCTCTCTCCTCTCTCTCTCTCTCTGTGATTTATGCTGGAGATTTTGCGAGTAGGAGGCGGTGATGGACATCAGGCTTTGAGTCACCAAAATGTAACGGTGCAGCAGCTCACGGCGATCTATCACGTCTTACCGCGCGTCCGTGTGCGTCAGAGCGCCGTGCCGCGGCATGCCGGAGGTGTGAGAGGGACGGAAGGTCTCAGGAGGTCCTCTAGAGTTTAGGGGCTGATGAAGTAAGTTTTAGAGCGAGATTTTGTGGAAGGTTTGGTGAAGGTCTACGTTACAGGTGATCTTCAGTTTACCTGTGAAATATCTGGAGGTGTTTGGAGATTTTTCTTGTGGAAAGTTTGATGAAGGTCTACAATGTCTTCTAAAGACACATTCTGGTTTCCTCCAAGTATCTGGAGATATTTGGTGCTTTTTGAATGTGGCAGTTTTGGTGAACATCGTTCCTGAAGGCAATCAGAGATTTTATTCAGCTTTTCTGGAGGAACGCAGTGGGTTTGTTTGGAAGTGGTGAGGGAAGCCGGGGTTCATTTATGGCTGTTTTGAACATTTTATAGTTTGCTTAAATGTTTATCCAGGTATGGTGTGAGAGAGTTCCTCTCGAGATCTTCCAGGAGTTCCTCTCGAGTTTAGGGTTGATGAAGTACGTTACAGTTTTAGAGAGAGCATTTATGGAAGTGGGAGAAGTGGGTTTGGTGAAGGTCTGTAAGTATCTGGTGTTTGCTTTGTGGATGTGGAAGGACATTCTGAGCTCCAATCAAAGTTTTATGAAGATCTACTGCGTGTATCTGGACTCATGTGGACATATTTGGTGATTTTCTTGGATGTGGCAGTTTTGGTGAACATTTACAGTGGTAGTTTTCTGCCGTGATATGTGGCAAGTGTCCGTAGGAACGTTTTTGGAGTTGATTGGTTGGAGATCTGATCTTCACTGAGCATTTTGAAGTTATCCACGTTTGGTTTGGAGATCACTGGAGTGTTTTTTTTGGGAGGTGTTTGTTACTAAATGGAGACGGATGGATGCATTCGGGACCGGGTGAGGATCTGCTGAAGGTCCACGGTGACGGTGAAACTTTGCTGGAGGTTATATGAAGACGGTTTTATAGCGGTTTGGGGAGATTGTGTGAAATGTATTAACAGTTTGTTGGCGTTTCTGTCAGAGCGTGTGAAGGTTTGCTGAAGGCCCGATGTGGCGAGTAAAATGGGAGAAAGCTTTCAAAAAGGTTTCTCTCGGTGTTCCTCCAGGCTTGCTGCAGGCTGAAAGCGATATGTCTGGAAGCTGTGAAATGTTTATTTGAAGTGTATAGATTTTTTTTTTTTTGATTTTTCTTTATTATTTTTTGTTTTTACGGGTTTGTGACGGCGAGAACTGAAACACAGTGGATTGATGTTTCTAAAGTTGATAAAGAATCCCTGCTTGCTTGTTGAGTGTTTGGTGAAGGTTGGCCAGAAGTTTTCTGGAGGTTTTACTGGAGGTGTGCTAAAGGCTTTCTGCTCGCTGGAGGCTGGATGAGAGATTCCTGTTGGCTGAGTTAGCATCGGGGTAATGATGCCCTGAGGGAAAGCCTCTCTTCCCGAGACCCGCCCCGCCTCAAACACTAATGTTTGCAATGCCAGCTGATACCTGCACACCACACACACACACACACACACACACACACACACACTGACGCAACAGATTGCAAGTGTTAAGCTCAAATACACAAACACTCTGCTGGACAATTTGGCATGTAAATATTTTCTCAGGAAACCTGTGACTAGGAAATGCATATGGTGATCGGATCGGATGGAGTAAATCACGCACACACACACACACACACAGCACACACACACACACACTCGGAGAAATTTCTGAGGTGTTAGGTGGGTGAGATGTGTGTATGAATGAGAGAAAATAAAGGAATTGTTACAATGAGAAAGTGTTGGAAGTGTTATAAATAAATAAATAAATATGTTTTTCGACATGTGTGACTTATTATTATTATTATTATTATTATTATTATTATTATTATTATTATTATTAAAATGTATTATTTAATTAAATGATTAATTAAATAATAATTACAATTCTATTCTATTCTTTTATTGATGTAATGTGTGTTTATAGTGTATTACTCATTTATTTATTTATTTATTTATTTATTGAAACTCCATTTTTTTCATGGATTTTGGCCGAAATTTGAATGTTTTGCACAGTTTATGTTTATTTTCTATTTGATTTCTTGAATTTTTTTTTTTTTTGGAGTAAACAACACAGATATGATATTTAGAATTAGTTATTTTAGAATTAGTTATTTTAGGATTAGTTATAGTTAGGATTAGTTATGCTAGTATTATTTATGGTTAGGATTAGTAAGCATTAGAGTTAAATATCATTAGGGTTGGTTAGGGTTTAGGTTTATCTCTACAGCTGTTAAGTTTAGCTATAGTTAGGGTTAGATAAGGTTAGTGATAAAATCCTGATGTAAAGCACAGCAAGCCGCTAGTGGGGCCCTTGAGCAAGGTCCCTGCCCCTCAGTAAGTCGCTCTGGATAAACTAAAGAAATGCAACATGGCGTGTGGAAGCTGAAACTCTGAGTAAGGACTAAAGCGCGAGTTTGGGTGTCCAGTTCGCATTTGTTTAACGGTGTACTTGCTCTCTCTTACATCATGGCGTGGAAGCAGTGGTCAGCCTTCGCTGTGATTACAGCATGGCTGAGAGCCAAACCTGTTGACTAATTAGACTGGTGAAAGGTTACAGACGGATCCTGCAACCTGTCAGGCAATTAAAGCCTCCCCACCAGACCGCGCCGAGAGTGAAGTCATGCTCGCCGTCCACATGTCTCCCCGCTGAACTTTCTACTTCCTGTTGACTGATGCACGCCGCTCTCTCCCTCTCTCTCTCTCTCTCTCATCTCCCTCTCTCTCTCTCTCTCTCCCTCTCTGATGACCGACTCGCTTCAAGATCGTTATCCGCCCTGCGAGGTCCGGCAACGTTAATCCGTTTAGAAAGTCACATGACCGACAATCGTCCATCTTATATGTTTCTGGATGTGTCCCAAACCACACGCCCTATTTAATTATTTACTACATTCTGTATCATTCGTACTATATTTAACTGTGGACGTGTCCCAAAGCAAACCTTCTACACCGGACAGGCCATGAAATGCCCCTCGTCCACACCCTCTACACACCAAATAACACCCCAAAACACTAATTAACATCAAACCACACCCATAAAACCAAACCACACCCCCTAAACACCAACCACACCCTCTACACACCAAATAACACCCTAAAACACTAATTAACATCAAACCACACCCATAAACACTAAACCACAACCCATAAACACCATCCACACCCTCTACACACCAAACCTCACCCACTAAACACCAGCCTCAGCATTATTAATACCAAATACCTTTCACAGTGTCTCGCGTTCGCGTGAATAAACACCATCACATCTGGATATGAACGTGTCCAAAGTGAAAAGCTTAGTGAGTTTGGGAATAGTGCACTTCTGACAGTGCACTAGACAGATCATGAGCACACAGAGGTGTTTTTTTCCTCTAAAGGAATAAAATAATTAGCACTAGAGTCTCGGTGTGGGAATACATAGACACCGGGGTGTTAGTGAGGGTGCTAGTGTGTGTGTGTGTGTGTGTGTGTGTGTATGTGTGTGTACTGACAGGTTGGAATGAATGCTCACAGCCCATCTGCACCTGAGTGTCTTGCGTTCCCACTATTCTGTCACAGCAAACAGAGGATTTTTTGGTATTTTGATGTTTTTTTGGTCGTGAATGGCACGGACGGCGGTGCTGAGCGTAGGCCGCAGCTGCGTCGCCGCTCTCGCCGCTCTCGCCGCTCTGTAATTACCGCCAGGTCTGCGGCGGAGTGCTGTAATCGCGCCTGTCCTTTTTTTGTGTGTGTGTGTGTGTGTGTGTGTGTGTGTGTGTTATTTTTTTTGTGCATGATTGAGTTACTGGCATTTCAGACCGAAAATGTGTTGTTTCCCCTTCCACGAGTGACAAATGTGCGGGAGGCGGCGGCTCCGAAAATCACGAGCTGGCATCACGTCATGGATACCAAACCCGGAGCCGAGGCGTAACCTGTAATTCCACTGCCGCAGTGTTTGTGCTGCTTTTAAAGTGTTTTCTTAATTATTACAAAAACAATAAATGGCAATCGCAGCATCACAATAACAATAACAACAACAATAATAATAATAATAACATAATCATCATTGTCATCATCCTCATTATTATTATTATTATTATTTATTATTATTATTATTATTATTATTATTATTCTGTGATCGGTGTTTGTTGTTATTGCAATGTGTTTTTGTCCATTGATAAAAGACCAAAGGAATTAAAAATACAATTGAATTGAGTTAATATTAAATAAACTGTAATTCATTATATCTTCATCTTCATTCATTTCGCTTTATCCGATCTTCCCTCGGGTCACGGGGAGTCTGTGCCTATCTCAGGCGTCTATGGGTATTAAGGCAGATACACCCTGGATGGAATGCCAACCCATTCGCACACACACACACACACACACACACACACACACACACACACACAACACACACACACACATTCATACACTAGGGACAATTTTCCAAGGTGCCAATCAACCTACCGTGCATTGTTTTTTGGACCGGGGGAGGAAACCGGAGAACCCGGAGAAAAACCCCCTGAGCACGGGGAGAACATGCAAACTCCACACAACACATGGCCGAGACGGGAATCGAACCCGACCCTGGCGGTGTTGAGGCGAATGTGCTAACCACTAAGCCACCGTGCCCCTCTCTATCTATATATGTGTGTGTGTGTGTGTGTGTGTGTGTGTGTTGTGTGTGTGTGTTGTTGTTTTGGTTTTGTGTGTGTGTGTGTGTGTGTGAATTAATATAAATAAAGCTTATTATCACTAAGTCTTTATTAGACAATGAATTTTGCTATTGCCTCTCCATCTTTAAAAATAAATAAATAAACAAACAAATAAAGAAATAAATAACAGGTCCCGGAATTATTTGTGGGATGAACGAACTCATTGCGGAGGAAGAAATAGTTCCAACTCACTCGGGTTGGGAAATCCTAATAAACACACAATAAAATAAATAAATAAATAAATACTAAATAAAAAAAACATAATTTCTTACCTTTGAATCTCATACATAGTGACTTTATCTCACACAGCTTATCACATTGGGTTAAGGGCCTTGCTCAGGGCCCATGAGTAGCATTTGGTGTGGCTGGGATTTGAACTCACAACCATCCAATATTCATTCAATGGGATTCAATCATCAACATTCTGAACATTAAGAAGAAGAAAAACGGTTCTGATTCTGTTCTTCTTTAAATTGCACAAATCCGTCGTCATTTTCGATGGCTAAAATAAACGTACGTTATTATTTACACACAAACATCTCCTGCTTTCTCTGTAATTATCCTTTTGTGTTTCCTGCGGCGTGTTTTTTCCGGCGGCGCGATTCCGGCGGCGTAACCTCTTTCGTGTTGATTATTTGTTATTATGATCCGTTGGCGGTTGAAGGCGCCGGCGGAGCGAGACGTTCCTCGCGCAGGTAATGAT
Organism: Kryptopterus vitreolus; assembly: GCA_030449085.1. Classification (NCBI taxonomy): domain Eukaryota; kingdom Metazoa; phylum Chordata; class Actinopteri; order Siluriformes; family Siluridae; genus Kryptopterus; species Kryptopterus vitreolus. Next base: position 14,579,699 of record JACRUU010000029.1, read on the forward strand.
GCGTGCTGTTTGGCCGGCGCTCTCACCTGCCTCCTGCGATAAGAAGGAGAGAACGTTGCGCAGGAGAGGTGAGGATGGATGAGCGTGCTCGACGCGGACGAGCCCGATATCCATCAGCGCACCTTCACGTCCAGACGCCGGCAGAGGAGACGGAGTCGGTGATCAAAAAAGATGAGGGTGGCATTTTTAGGAGAGAGAGAGAGGGGGGGGGAGGAGAAAACAATAGACCACAAAGCAGAGCTAAAAGGAGGTGTGGAGAAGGAGACGGGAAGTCGTTTGTTTTCATGCGGGCGTTCGCTTCACACCTGCGTCTCCTCGAGTCCCTTCAAACACACTTTCCTCTCCGCTTAGGAAACATCAAGTACCTGATTGTCATCTCATAGCGTTGGTTATATGTTCGTCGAGTCGCATGCACTGCGTTTAGGATGTAGAGCTCAGTGGTTAAGGCCTTTTTATAGACCAGAAGATCGCATGTTCAAATCCCACCAGCACCAAACCGCCATTAATGGACCCTTGAGCGAGGCCCTTAACCCTCAGTTGTAAGTCTCTCTGGATAAGGGCGTCTGCTGTAAATGTTGCCAAAAGTATTGGGACACCCGACATTTCCAGCCGCGTGTGTGTGTGTTTTTTCCCTGCACGTTTTGGTGGAGCGTCGAGTTCCTCGGGCTCTTTGAGCGACTGAAATCTTCTGCTTTTGAATTTTTCAGTGAACCTGGAGGAGGATTTATATGAAACCGCACCTCAGTCTCAGAACTCAGGATCTGGAAAGCATTGAGGTGGCATCAAAAAACGAACGCCGCGTTTTCCTGGTCCAGAAATTTCCGGAACGTCTGTGTGGAACGCTGGATGAGGATCCAGGAACCTGAGAATAGAATAGAACCGTCTTTATTTGTCACATGAACATTACAGCACAGTGAACGAGGGTTTAGGGCCTCGCTCACGGACCCCAGGGTGGCAGCTTGGCGATACCAGGGACTCGAACCCATGACCTTCAGGCCCCGATAGAAGACCTGGTTGTTTTGAGCCACCCCCCCTCCCTCCAATCAAACCAACCAATCTATGAGATGTGAGATGCTGACGCTGACGTCTCCTTCCCCGTGCCTTATTTTTAGGTTTGGATTAGAATTTGGAAAACGCTATACCACATGCCAGGGACGATAAACGGATGATCCAGGGCGCAAATCTCTCCTTTTCTTTTTGTCTTTCCTTCTCCCCCTCTTCCTCCGTGCCCAGGAGACAGTGCAGTGTGTGGCCTGAAGATGTGCCAAGCCCCCTGTTCACCCTCTCCATCATACTCGCCGACTCCATCCCTGACTACAGCGGGAAGTCTCTTCATGGCGAAGACGGGGACGGGGGGGTGCACAAAGGAGAAAGAGGAGAATGGGATTAGCGAGGCAGCACCGCCATCGACCTCCTGCTCTCCCGTGTTCTCCGTTTCATTACTCAAAACCTAGAAAGCGCATCTTCCATTCCGCCGCGGATTAAAATAGCTGGCGCTAGTAAACGCGCTCTTTTCCGCCACACTAATGCTAATAGTTCGGCGTCCCGCAACGACCCCCGCAAGACGTCTTCCTCAACCACCCGAACGACGCAACAATAACAAACCCCGCCCCCTAACGCCCCCCCCTCGACACCACCCCCCCCCCACCCCCCCACCCCCAGTCTCATTATCAGCTTTTCCATCATAAACACTCGGCGTACGCCGCGATAGAAGCTCTAACACGACATCGGGGTCGAATCAACGCGCGGCTTATAAAAGATTAACAGCGACTAATGCTTGGGCGCGCTAAGCTCTCCCGAGTCACCTTGAATATAATTAGATTGAGGGGTACAAAAATAAAAACTGCACACAAACAAGGAGTCGCTTTCGAGAAACGCCGTCTTGCTTTTCCGAGAACGTTCGCATTTACTGACACAAAACCATCTCGCTTCTTTTCAGTGTGTACTTTTACATTTACATTTGTGGCATTTGGCAGACGCCCTTATCCAGAGCGACTTACAACTGAGCAATTGAGGGTTAAGGGCCTTGCTAAAAGGCCCACTAGTGGTAGCTTGGTGCTTGTAGGGTTTGAACCTGCGATCTTCTAGTCCAAAGGCTAACACCTTAACGAGAAGCCCCCTCCCTAATCCCATAATGTGTACTTCTGATCGATCATTCATTCATTCATTCATTCATTCATCTTCTAGCGCTTTATCCGATCTTCCCTCGGGTCACTGGGAGTCTGTGTCTATACCAATCCATCACACCACACACACACACACACACACCATTCATACACTAGGGACAATTTTTCCAAGGTGCAATCAACCTACCGTGCATGTTTTTGACCGGGGGGAAACCGGAGAACCCGGGAGAAAAACCCCCCTGAGACAACTGGGAGAACATGCACAAACTCCACACACACATGGTCGAGACGGGAATCGAACCCGGACCCCACCCCTTGAGCAAGGCCCTTAACCCTCAATTTCTCACTTGTAAGTCGGATACTCTGGATAAGGGCGTCTGCCAAATGTTGCAAATGTAATCTAAATGTAATGTAAGTTGCCACGCTTGTGCTCCAGGGGGCGCTGTATCACGGCTCTGACCCCAGATTCCAAAGATCTATGCGAGGAAATAATTTGACTGTAACGTTTGACGACACACCGGGGATTAATGGACCACATCGTGATCACGTCCTCAAACACAAACGTTCCTCGAGCGTTCCTGCCTAAATTACACCGAACTCTTTATTTAATGTTTGTTTATCCGCAAAAGCATCACCAAAACAAACCCCGCCCATAAAGTCCCTGACCTTTAAAACTTTCCTGCTTAAATGTCTGGCCATGTGAGGAACGGCGAGTTCTTGTCACCGTGACTCACTTACAGACGCTCACTTGGCATGTAGGCAGCATCTGATGCCACTAATTACCACTTGATGAAGCCTGGCATGTGGCCTGTAAATAACTAAATAAATAAATAAATAAAGTGTAGACACAATATCATTCGCAAAGAGGATACCACGTTTTTGATGGTAAAATATTTACGGTCATGTGACCCCGGATCAACCAGCAGCTGTGACACTTGCTGGGTAGGTAACATTAAGTGTATGTTCGATGGGGGAACGTTATTTTATCATCTGTAGACATCACATGGTTTTGTTTTCTGCGAGCGACGACCTTCACCAAGTTTCCTATTAATCTTTTTTTTTTCTGCATTCTGCTTCGATTCAGGAATCGTTAAATACACACAGATGTTTTTTGTTGTTTTTGACTCACATGACCCGTGGTATGACATCATACATCTTTACTAAAAAGGTATATATATATAATATAAATATTAAATTATATATATATATATATATATATAATATATATAGATAATATATAAATAGATATATATTGAATGAAACGGAATGGCTTGGTTTTGATGTTGGCAAAAGTAAAAAGTGTTTTTCTCCTTTTCCTCCCGACTTGGTTAAACTCTGCTTTTCGGAACAAGCAGATGATCCGATGAGTAGGAGAAATGCGTACCGGCTTTGGCATAGCGTTACAATCACATGATGCGAAATTGATTTCTTATTCCTTCTATTGTTATGGCTTTGTGTTCGTCAGGCCCGTGAACAACAGGACGTGGTTCGTTTTGGGGGAGGAGAGGGGTGGACGGGGCGGGGTAAGGGGAAGCGGTTGGGGGGGTTTAAATATCACATGTAAAATGTGAGAACGTTTATCAGGGTTTGGACGAAGCCATAAATGAGGAGCTTCTGGTAACGGGTTTGACTTAATAAGTTCCCGTGACAGTGATGGATGAGCGCTCGGTACGGATAGACACACCAATTGTTCTTGCAATAATGGTTTCTTGTGAAGTGGATTAATCTGACCATCAGGCCTCTTTTTTTTTTCCCGCCGTGTGTTCGAGGGCAAACGCGTCTTAATAAAGGATGTGGCATGAATATTACACTGTGATTATTTTAATCTGATCTCCGAGAGTTTCCAACACTTCGGTCTTTATGAGACGACGTGGCAGAAAGTTCGGAAGATCGGAAGAACGTCAGCGGGACACGACGAGAGAAATCGGTGCGTAAGGGGGAGGGGCTTATCTCAGGTCCTGGGTTATTGATCCCGGTATCGCACCCTGGGTCCTTGAGCAAGGCCTTTAACCGTCTGTGCTCCAGGGGGCGCTGTATCATAGCTGTTTGACTGCTTGTTGGAAAAATCGCCTGTGGGATACACTGCACTCTAGTGGCGGGATGCCGCAGGTAACGGAGTCAGGTGCATTGTGGGAAATGTAGTTTCTTCTCAATGCACACGTTATACTATAACCCTTAGACCAAGACCGACCCTAAACTTTTACCCCGTCTTAAAAAACAAGCTGAAATATACGACGAAAACGAATCTCTTTCACAGGATCAATAAAATCCCTAAATCTTCCTAAAGACGAAGATCCGTCTCGCCGTCTGGACGCGAGACACAGAAGGTGCATCACACACTGCACTGCGTATATTCCACTTAGTATATATTTCCATATATCAAACACACTTTGTTTGACTCCGCCCCCTGTACACCGTGGTCAATAAATACGGCACTCCCACAACACATATACTTTCCCTGCTACTGATTGAGCACAGGTGTGTTTTATTTACACACACACACACACACACACACACACACACACACAGAGTATTTAATGGGCTGTCATTCATGTTAACATTGCAAAG
>JACRUU010000029.1:14589392-14593250 GCA_030449085.1 Kryptopterus vitreolus
ATGAATGTGTGTGTGAATATGTGTTTGTGTGTGTGTGTGTGTGCCCTGCGATGGGTTGGCATTCCATCCAGGGTGTATCCTGCCTTAATGCCCATAGACGCCTGAGATAGACGCAGACTCCCCGTGACCGGAGGAAGATCGGATAAAGCGCTAGAAGATGAATGAATGAATGATTGCTTCCATGTTGGCAGACTATGAAGTTACTGAAGCCTTCTGCATTTCTGAACATCTCAACAACTGTAATAATGGACGATGGAGTTTTTCCTTATGTCTCCTTTATAAACTCTTTATCATGTGTAACGATGCATCGGGACCATTGTTCAGTTTCAAGCGCTACAAAATAAACTGAATTCTATTCCATTTGAAGGAACATTATGATTTGCATGTCAGTGTGGAGCTTCTGCCATTAAACATTTCCCTAAAAACATAACTTACTAATAAACATTCCGTCAATAAAGTTCTGTTTATTGTAAAAGAAAAGCACAGACGAACCACATGATGAATGAGTCTCTACTGAACGTGTTGTTACTCCATTACAGCAAGACACGCCCCTAATGGGTGGGGCAATATATATATATATATATATATTAATACAGGAAGGCATCAAAAAGTTTCATAATTGTAGTTTTATAACTTGCCAACAGGTGGCAGCACGAGGCTGCATGCACAGTCACAATGCGCACCGACCTTCGCAAGCACCAAAAGATACATGTGATGTGCACATCTGCAGCTATGCAAATTGTGTTATTCAGAGCGTGTGCGTTCACATGTACGGCTTTTAGCTTCTTGTCATTTTGATCAAAAGGATTTTGATAAAAAGCTGCACCTTTTGTGCATCATTATTTATTACACACATGTTTATTGTAAATAAGCCCACACTTCTGTTTAGATGTAAAGTGCACGTCATTATCCATAAAGTCGACTCGAATCTAATATAGCGCTACATTGATTGTAGTATTGTAACACTAAAATAAGAACACAAAAAAAACCCTGATTTGGATGTTTTCATGCTCACTTTGTTTACGAGCGAGATATCAAGGAGCCAAATGGCGGTCAGGGCAGATCCACCCTCGTCTCAGTGCTGACTGTTTGTTTGTGGTCACGCATCACCCTGACAAGCAGAACATGGACCAGATGGCCTGTGTGTGTGTGTGTGTGTGTGTGCTTGTTTGTTTGGTTTACACTCTCCTGTCTCCTACAAATGGAGCAAAGGTCACGCAGAATTGGCATCTGACACGCCGAAGTTCAGAAAAGCCAACCATCAGGAGTTTTTATTTATCTATTTATTTATTTATTTATTTATTTTTTTTTTTACAAATTATTTTCTGTCCTTTGTTTATTTGTTTTCTCTGCACTTAACACGAAAATCCTCTCGAATATTCTCGAACATTTATTGTCTTCATCTAGCATCTGCTTGTTTGTTCGCCATCAAGCGACAACACAAACAGGAGCGTATGGTGTTAGGGTGTTTTTGTTCGTCAGTCCTAACCCCTGGGGCTCGGAGAGAATCGACGTGTAGGTACACACCAAACAAAAACACAACAATGAAGCGAGTGCGGACAATCCAGGCAGGTAAAAAAAGAAAAAAAAATCAAACGGCTCGGCGTTCTCGTGTTACCTGGGTCTCTTTACAAACACACCTTTGTGTGTATTCATGGAGACTCGGGATTCCTGAGGGATCACGTTACACGCGACTCAATGGATCTGCCACTTAACAAATTACAGCGTTTACATCCGTCGCACTTAGCCGTATTACTCACGTTTTATGCCTGCGTTTTCTACCCAAGGTCACGGAAGGACTCGATATATCACGTGTCTGTGTGTGTGTGTCACGCTGGGAAAAAGTTGTCTTTTATTTTAAACACATACTATATGTGTGTTTTGTGTATTTATTTATTTATTTATTTATTCATTCTATAAGTTTCTTTGGTATAAAATGATTTGTAATATTTTTCAAAAATTTTTTATATTTTTACATTTTTTTTTATTGCGATTAAAATAAATATTATATGTATTTATTATTTATTTATATTTATTATTATATTAATTTATTTTATTATATTATATATTTTTTTTCTTTATTAAATATTTAATATTTTATTATTATTTCTCCTCTTTTTATTTTCCCACTTTTTATATTAGATAGATAAAAAGTTTTAGTTTTTTTTTTTCATCTCTGTAAAATTGATTGATTTTCACTTCCGATGTTAATTTTAAAGAATTTTCCAATTTATTTATTAATTTACTTTGTATGAGAATTTTATACAATTCGCTTCTTTATATTTACTGTTTTTAATACGTTTTTTTTTTTATATATTTTTTTTTCAAATTCGCACTGCTTTTACACATGTTTGATTCTCTTTACATGATCTCAGTAAATAATTAACTAAAATTAAAACCCTCACGACAGACATGTTAAGGCCACGCCCACATTACAAACTAATATGTACAAAATAGAGTCCAAATGAGAAAAATGGAAAAAATGATAAACAAAACAACCACCCTCACACAACACACACATGTAGATTAATTATATATATATATATATATATACAATTGCTCACTGTTGTAATCCGCTCCTTATAAGGGCGTCTGCCATACATAAATGACTTTTAGCCCGTGCGGAAACTTCCGTTAAAAATCTCCCACTTCTTTTTTGTTGTTTTCGTGGGAACTTTTTGGCGAGTCGCTCGTCCGACTGCTCCGGCATATGGTGGCCGAGGTCCTGAAGACTGAGGTGTAGCTGTCTGTGCATGTGCCAGACCCTAATTACTCACTCATTAGTACCCAGGTGGCATTTCTACTTGACCCATATGGGTTTGCACACACACACACACACACACACACACACAGAGAAGTGATTTCTGCCACTCTTTCACTTCAGACAGATAAATAAAGCGAGCAGTGTGAGGTTAATTAGCGTCAGCACCTTTGTGTTTCTGTCGCTATTAAAGAAGGGAAAAATCCCGTTTGGAGGCGTCGAATCGCCCTGATTGAAATGTTAAGTGTTTATAAATGTAATCACTCTTTTTCTTAAGAACCTGCAGTGCTTGAAGTGTGTTGTGTGTGTGTGTGTGTGTGTGTGTGTGTGTGGCCAATATGATCTATTATCCAGGCAAGTGTGTTTGTCTTGGATTGTCTTATACATACACCAGATAGCCTTTGGTGTGTGTGTGTGTGTGTGTTGTGTGTGTGTGTGTGTGTGTGTGTGTGTGTAGGTGAGAAGGTGAAGTCAGCATTCCGAGTTTGAAGAAGAACCACCGTGTGTGTATGTCAGGATAAATACTTGAATAAGATACATTATAACTATAATGTAGGTATTAGGCAAATAAATAATCAAATAGTAAAAAATGCTGAAAGAGCTTTGTGTGTGTGTGTGTGTGTGTGTGTGTGTGTGTGTGTGTGTGTGTGTGTGTGTGTGAGAGCGCATTAGTAAAAGCCTCGGCTGCCTCTGAGACTCGAGTCATTTCCCTAAAGCTCAGGAGTTTTAATGAGTTTTGGTTAACAAAAGAAATTCGGAGTAAGGAGGTGAAAATCTCCAAGGAGTTGCGCCTGTCCTTCCTTCCTTCCTTCCTTTCTTTCTTCCTTTATTTCTTCCTTTCTTTCTCTCACTTCATTCTTTCTTTTATCAGGAATTTGGGTTCATTTTTCTTATTGTCTCCTGAATTGTGTTTCTTTGTTTCCTCTTTGCCTTCTTTCTTTCTTTCTTTCTTTCTTTCTTTCTTTCTTTCTTTCTTTCACATATGTAGCCTCTCTTGGTTGCATTATCCCGCCATCTGTCCTCTTTTTCCCTGTGTCTCTTTTTTCTCCTTTAATTGTTTGCTTCATTTTCTTTCTTTCTTTCTTTCTTTCTTTCTT
>JACRUU010000029.1:14593750-14616250 GCA_030449085.1 Kryptopterus vitreolus
CACACACACACACACACACACACACACACCCAGGTATCTGAAAAGATCCACAAAATCCAGAGGAACATCTTCCCAGAAGAATGGAAATCTCTATGGCTACACAACGAGATACAGTGCTCAGGTGTCTATAATTATATATTTTGTGTGTGTGTGTGTGTGTGTGTGTGTGTAAGCTGGAATGTCTATGTAGCCCATTACGCAGAGCCCTAGACCCTAAATGTATTACATCTCTCTCTCTCTCTCCTTTCATACTTTTTTATCCTTTTTTTTTCCTGGGCTCTCTTTTCCCATCTCCCCCTCGGATTGCACGTGGGAATCTGCTCCACATCTCTCCCTCTCTCTCTCTCTCTCTCTCTCTCCTCACTGACTCCTGTCCTCTCCACTTAGCATTGTTCAGCACCTTCTCACAGCAAGATGTGTTTCAGACTCATCACCTACTGAGATCTCTCTCTCTCTATCTCTCTCTCTCTCTCTCTCTCTCCATTCCAACACATACATTGTGTCAAACATACACACACACACACACACACACACACACATACCACACACACACACAACGCTCTCACATATCCACACACACACATACCCCACACACACACAAACACACACCATACACGACACACGCACACCACAACTCTCACATCTCCACACATCCATCACACATTCCTGTAACAATACCACACACCCACACACGCCACACACACCCCACACCACACAAACACACACACACAGCACCATACACGCCTTACAGAACACCACCTTCACACAGCTTCACGATTCACACACCACACGTCACATACACACATACACACACACACCAACATACCTCCCCATACACCCACCAAACACCCATCACACACCTCCTACACAAACACACACAAACCCCCACACCTATATATCCATAACCACAGCCACACACACACACACACATATATACATACCACACACACACCCCACACTACACACCTACACACACACACCCACACACACCTACACACAGACATACACATACCTACACACACACACACACCTACACACCTACACACAAGCTCCTACACACACACACACACACACACACAATGAGAACAGAGAAACATTTTCAGGTGAGAACAGACGCCTCTTTCTTTCTTTCTCTCTTTCTTTCAGTGGGTGAGATTTGCTTCCTTTGGAAGAAAGAGAAGAGAAAAGGAGAGAAAAGAAAAGAAAAGAAAAGAACAGACAAGAAGACAAAGGAAAGAAAAAAGGCATTGGGTAGGCAAAGGTAGTAAGAAAGAAATTCAAAGACCCATGAAAGAAAGAAAAAAAGGCATAAAAAATAATATAATAAATAATAAATAAATAAATAAATAAATAAACAAACAGTTCTCTCAAACAATGCTGGAAAATAAAAACAGGAGCAGAATTTTTCAGAACTAACTTTTTAAATGACACAGTCCTCGAAATTTCAGAAAGACGTCGATATTTATGTTTCTTTATAAAAGTCCGTGTGTTATAAAACTCGCCCATCGTCTGCTTTCTTTCCACAATTCGCTCATAAACCCGGACGAGCTTTACGCGTAGAACCACGTGTCGCTCCTAGAGGCCGCAATTAAAAACTCCCGCTTGCTGAGGGAGATTAATGCGAGGCGAGGTCAGACATAATGGATTTCATTTGAGGGGAAATGAGATATGAATCTGTGGCCGCGCTCCTTTCTGCCTCGCCGCATTAAGTTCAGTTCTGCCAGAATGGAGTCCAATTGAACCTTTTTAATGCGCTGGAAAAGCGTTTTGTGCTTTTTTTCCTCCTTCAGCAATTTTAATTAGAGACGAGACGCTGAATCTTAATCAAATCTGACCTGAAATGTACAGTTAAACATTTCAACACCATTTAAAGCTGTTTAAAGCACCAGGCCACGCCCACTTTAGTATGCACATCACAGACGGCCATCACTTCTTACTGGCCAGCACTCTCGACTGAGATACACACAGTGCCAAGCCCACTTTAGTAATGCAAAGAAGAGACGACATCACTGTGACTGAGATACACACAGGCCACGCCCACTTTAGTATGCACAGACGACATCGCTGTGACTGAGATACACACAGGCCACGCCCACTTTAGTATGCACAGACGCCATCAATGTGACTGAGATACACACAGGCCACGCCCACTTTAGTATGCACAGACGCCATCAATGTGACTGAGATACACACAGGCCACGCCCACTTTAGTATGCACAGACGCCATCAATGTGACTGAGATACACACAGGCCACGCCCACTTTAGTATGCACAGACGCCATCAATGTGACTGAGATACACACAGGCCACGCCCACTTTAGTATGCACAGACGACATCACTGTGACTGAGATACACACAGGCCACGCCCACTTTAGTATGCACAGACGACATCACTGTGACTGAGATACACACAGGCCACGCCCACTTTAGTATGCACAGACGCCATCATGTGACTGAGATACACACAGGCCACGCCCACTTTAGTATGCACAGACGCCATCAATGTGACTGAGATACACACAGGCCACGCCCACTTTAGTATGCACAGACGCCATCAATGTGACTGAGATACACACAGGCCACGCCCACTTTAGTATGCACAGACGCCATCAATGTGACTGAGATACACACAGGCCACGCCCACTTTAGTATGCACAGACGACATCACTGTGACTGAGATACACACAGGCCACGCCCACTCTAGTATGCACAGACAACATCGCTCCGACTCAGATACACACAGGCCACGCCCACTTTAGTATGCACAGACAACATCGCTGTGACTGAGACACACAGGCCACGCCCACTTAGTATGCACAGACGCCATCACTCCGACTCAGATACACACAGGCCACGCCCACTTTAGTATGCACAGACAACATCGCTGTGACTGAGATACACACAGGCCACGCCCACTCTAGTATGCACAGACGCCATCACTCCGACTGAGATACACACAGGCCACGCCCACTTTAGTATGCACAGACGCCATCACTCTTAAAAACAATCAGATTCACAATTAAACAAATTATAAATGATATTAAATGTTTATATTCATTAATAACTAATGAATATTCATGAATCTTTTATTTTACATGTATTGTCACAAATAAAGCAATATAAACTGCAGAAATCACCAGGAGTCTGCTAAGATTACAGTATACACTAGTCAGTTTATTGGTCACCTTGGTGTGTGTGTGTGTGTGTGTGTGTGTGTGTGTGTGTGTGTGTGTGTGTGTGTGTTGCACTTGGTGCACCGCCATAGTTGCCTCTCACTTTTAAACATATTTGTTGGCTACAGTAACACAGAAATACCATGTATTCCAATCTCGATTATAATTCTTTCTTTCTTTTTTTTTATTTTAACATGAGGAATATCAAAAGTTAAAAGGATTGGCGCGTGAAGCGTGGAGATAAGGCTTTCCGTCGTCAAACGTCGATTTTCCCGACCCGAGGACGGACGAATTCCCAGGAATCGCATATGGAGAGCACACGTTCCGAAACCAAAAAAAAAAAAAAAGAAAAAAAAAAAAGGATTAATTATATATATATATATATATATAGATATAGATTTATAGATATAGATTTATATTTATTTTTGAAGCTTAAAAGAGTACAATTGAGACTTCTCACACGTGATATAACCTACGCAATGTCTGAAAGAGTACGATTTAGGCCACCGCTCTTTAAAAAAATAAAAATTGAAAATTAAAAAATAAAAAATATCCACAAAAAATGGAAAAAAAAAACATCACAAAAAAAAAAAAGATAAAAATGCCAAAAAAACCCCCTCAAAAAACCACGGAGGACAGCTCCGTTCGGTACGCTGCTTTCCGAAGAAAAAAAAAACGTTAAGGAAAAAAAATCGTACATATTTAAGGAAAACACCTGACCGTACACGCACACACGCACGCCCACGTACGAAATAGAAAAAACAGTCATGTCTAAAAGAGTAATATTGCATTTGAAATGCACAAAGTTTCCTGTACAGTTGGCTTCCCGTGGTTGGTGTGTGTGGTGTGTTGTGTGTGTGTACAAACATCAAATGGCTCTTTGTATATCTCCGTACTTGTTGTTGTTGTTGTTTTTCTCGTTTGTACACTGTAAACAGGCACACGCAGGATCCAGGAGAATGGATTGTCCGTCGTCCTCTCCGTCCTCGTGTGTGTGTGTGTGTGTGTGTTAAAATCCGTCTCATTCCTGCTGAAAGTGTGTCGGTCTTTACTCCCGGGGCGTGTCTCCTGAAATTTTTATCCCCTTGTTTTTTTGTGGGGCCCCTGAGGGCCCTCTGTATACACACACTTCAGGAAAGAGAGTCTGATTCGATGCTCGAGGACACGATGCTCTTTATCTCCGTCGGTCGGACTGATTGTGCAAAGAAAAAGAATTACGCCGTCTCGGGGATGTCCACACGGAACGAGCTAACAAATCCTTTTCCGCGCTGTGAAGAAGAAAAGGACGTTAGGACACGGATGAAAAAAAAACGCCCGGGAAACACACACACACACACACACACACACACACACTACGGAGAAAGGTGTCGGGATGGCTCCACGCCGTCCGTAAACTTTTGTCCGTAGAGGGTTTAATCAATAAAAAACATTACTGGTCTGAGAACATCCAATATGAATAAGGGGGGGGAGGGAAAAAAAAATAACGCAATGAATATGCATGAATATGCAAATGAGCGCCGCCTCCCACACATTCTGTTGACGATTCTATTTGCATTTATAAAAAAACAACGTAAAAACATTGTTGTCGTGTATTTGGTGTTTACATAATAAACACGTGAACTTGTTGGTAAATATCCTGCACCGTCGCTCTCGGGATCCAATACGCAAAATTGTACGTTTTTAACGCGTGTATAAAGCGCAGCTTTCCGATTGGCCAGGCGATTATTTTACATTGACGTTGGTATATTGGCGCGATTCACTGATTATTATACCGTGAATTTGCGAAGATGACGAGACGGGACTTCGTTAATTTACGCCGATGGTGGATGTGGGCGTGTCCGACGGTGCGCTAAAGCTATTACTAATGATAGTATAAAGATCGTAACACGTACGTGACTTCTGATTCGCTTGTTTCCCCACACTGTGAGAATAGTAACCATGGCAACACCTCCTGGGGACTTTTTTTTCCCCGCAATGGGCGGAGCTTAACGAAGGAGCAGATTGTGATTGGTCAGGATTCATATCCACCGTATTGTTTCTATAGTAACACAGACAAAGTTGTATATAAAAAAATAAAAAGAAAAGAACGATTATTAGCATATTTAAAAAAAAGGGAAAAAACCTTCCCGGCAGCTCGAGGAGAGAAATCTGCAGAAGCTCCGGAGGTTCTCGAGACGCTCGCATGTTTGTGGAGACGTTGAGGAAATTTGCTCGTGGTTTGAATATGTTTACGTCATTAAAGTCATTTCGGTTCTGCCAACTCGTGTTCATTTGCCTAAAGGAATTCTGTGTTTCTTTACAAAACGCGTTTTAATAAAACCGACGCGCGTCAAGTCCTTTCAAAAACACGATCGTTTTCAGCCTCCGCCTTTAATGATTTTATTTTTTACATTTTATTTTATGGAACCCAGGTAGGTACGCGACGTCCTTCACCGGTAAACACAACACGAGCGCTTTGATATCATCCTCGCTGCGCGGCCGCGGCTCCTCCAGCTTTATAAAGCCGAGGGACGCGGAGTATCTCACGTACGTACCGAGCAACCTCTTTGTTAGCGATTTTATTTTCTTTTTCCTCCCACATGAATCTCTTTATGCTCCTTTGTACAGCGAAATAAAACGAAGCATGACAAAGCCTGGGGCGATGCGATGGAGCAGCTTTTACACAAGTCACGTTTGAAGTGCGTGAACTGTGTGTCGACACGGACGGAGCGAATCTCCTCTCGACCAGCGAGAGACGCTAACTCTGTCTGTATATATATATTATATTATATTATATTATGTAAATCCAGTAAAAATCAATTTTAATCCCTAAACATTTTTTTTTGGACACCAAATTCCAGCATGACGCACACATCCGGCCATTAAAAGCGTCCGTGCGGAAACATCATCGAATTCCCGTTTGGTGTCGTGATTATTTACGTGCTTTAAAACAGCGTAAAACATTGACGAGAATATTCGGACTTCACGCTCTGTTTTGAGTTTGGTTTCACTGTTAATTAGCATACATTTGCATAAAGCATTGATATTTGTCCATGCACATGTTAATTAGACTTATTTAATTTAAGACTTATTTCGATTAAAATAATGTGCAAATAAGCAATGAATCAAAAATGAACTCTAAAAGTAGAACGTGGCAATATCAGGTGTATTCATACACACACACACACACACACACACACACACACACACACACACATATAATATACATATATAATTATTTTATTATTATCTATTTTCCACCACCATATGATTTGAGACACTTCAACTCACCTTGTGTGTTGTGTGTGTGTTGTGGTGTGGTGTGTGTGTGTGTGTGTGTGTGTGTGGTGTGTGTGTGTGCACGTCCTCTTTTGACTATCTGCAGATAAAAGGATGATCTTTCTCTGGTTTTTTCTTTCAATAGCGGAAGAGAAACTGCTTTTTATGCTTTCGCTCTTCAAAGTGACCCGTTCCTAAATCCAAATATAATACATTGTGCACAATATAAATCCCCAAAACATCTTCCCAGGCATGGAAATAAAATAAAAACAAACAAAAACAAAAACAAAGAGACAAAAAAAACACATGCAAGAAAGAAAGAGTTTTCAAACAAAAATATTGATTAAAATGTAGACTCAGGTTTTTAGAATATATATATCTATTATCTAATATATCTATATCTATATAATCTATATACTATCATCTATATTTTTTTTATATTGACATTGCATGTATTTAGCAGACACCCTATCCAGGGCACGTACAAGCAAGTATCTATAATTGCATCTATATAACTTTATATAATATATATATATATTTATCAGAGATGTGAAATAAATAAAGATAAAAGGGAAAAGGTGAAAGCAGATGTGTGCTGATGATCCGTTATGCAAAATAATTTATAATATGAATAATAACCCTGCGTTTCATATTTATAAGATCATGCATTATTTTGCCGTTAAAAAAAAAATGACGATAAATATTTTTGGATCTTATTATTCAGTTATGCGTCTAAAAGCCCATTTTTTCATGCTGTATTATGAATTTATTCATCGACCGCAATGAAGCTCATAAAATGTGTGGTTAGGAGAAAAACCCACGACACATCCTTCAAAATATCATTTTAGGGAGTAAAAATATTTCATTATTAATTTGTTAATATTTAAAGAAATATTGGATTGGGGTTTGGTGCAGATTTTAGGGCGGAGATTGGGATGTGGGTTATGTGTGGATTTAGGGGCGGAGTCAGATCTGGGATTGGTGTAGAGTTATGTAGATTTAGGGGTGGGGTTTGATCTGGGATGGGGTGGAGTTACTAGTATATTTAGGGGCGGAGTTTGATCTTGGATAGGTGTGGATTTATGGGTGGAGTGAGATCTCGGATTGGTGTAGAGTTATGTACATTTAGGGGGCGGGGTTTGATATATGTTTACGGTGTTATGTGTGGATTTAGGGGCGGAGTCAGATCTGGGATTGGTGTAGAGTTATGTAGATTTAGGGGTGGGGTTTGATCTGGGATGGGGTGGTTTAGGGCGAGTCATCTGGGATTGGTGTAGAGTTATGTAGATTTAGGGGTGGGGTTTGATCTGGGATGGGGTGGAGTTACTAGTATATTTAGGGGCGGAGTTTGATCTTGGATAGGTGTGGATTTATGGGTGGAGTGAGATCTCGGATTGGTGTAGAGTTATGTACATTTAGGGGGCGGGGTTTGATATATGTTTACGGTGTTATGTGTGGATTTAGGGGCGGAGTCAGATCTGGGATTGGTGTAGAGTTATGTAGATTTAGGGGTGGGGTTTGATCTTGTATAGAGGTGTGGATTTAGGGGGCGGATTCAGATCGGATTGTGTAGAGTATGTTACATTTAGGGGCGGAGTTTGATCTTGGATAGGTGTGGATTTATGGGTGGAGTGAGATCTCGGATTGGTGTAGAGTTATGTACATTTAGGGGGCGGGGTTTGATATATGTTTACGGTGTTATGTGTGGATTTAGGGGCGGAGTCAGATCTGGGATTGGAGTGGAGTTGGGGTGGGGTGGATTTAGAGGCGGAGACAGGGATGGATAAATATAGATTTTGGGTGGAGTTTGGTTTTGGACCAGGCTGGATTTCGTGGGGAATTAAATGTTATTGCGCTTATGGTGAAGTTATCGATGGGGCTCATTATTTATTATTGATTAATTAGTAATTTAGTACGCATTTTATTATTTGCATACTTTTATACATTTTAATTCAATAATCATATTATCTGTACCATATATTAATTGTATTGTAAGTCTGACGAATTTTTGCATTTCTCTGTAATTATATATTATATTATATATAATATATATATATATATAATATATGTAGAATTAATTTGTTAAATAAATCAGTGCAATACCGAATGTAGCCTAAATGTGTTTGTTAAATTGTTTTGCGAGGCGTCGGTGACGGATTGTGACCCGTACAGGACGCGGCGTAAGGAAATCTGTGTTTTGTGTATATTTGAATAAACATGCAGAGTATCACTGTGGGAGCTGACCATCGTGTGTTTGTTTACTCAAGGCACAACCGGCTTCGGGTAAAAAACTCGCTGCTGCTACGACGATGATGCATAAAAGCAGCACATGCCTGGTGCAGAGACGAAGAGAAGGATGGATGGATGGACGGATGGGAGGAAGGAAGGAGTGCAGGCAGGAAGGAAAAATCGAACACACTTCACGCCAGAGGTTACAGGAGAGCTCCGTGGACTAATTTAGCTGAGCATGTCGATATAGATAGATAGAAGGAAGAGAGAGAGAGAGAGGTGGGAGAGAGGGAGGGAGAGAGGGAGAAGGAGTGGGCGCTCTGCCTGTTCTTGGATACTCACACAGATAGTTGGTTTTGTAAGGCGTGCGCGAGTTAGACAGGAGCGCATGGAGCTCTCTGGTGTCTAGCGTGGAGGCTTGGAGGTGCTGTTGGTGTTGGTATGTGTGGAGCGGCTCTTTGCCGAAGGTGGAGAATGACTGATCGCCCGTGAACGCCTCGCCCTCAAATACCTCAGAGTCGGGCACGGCGTCCATGCCAGGCACGTGCAGGTTGCTGCGGTAGTCGGCGCCCTGCCGAGACTCGGTGGGAACGAAGCTGGGCATCCAGCAGCGGTCCGAGTGGCCCAGCGCCTTACACTCCTCCGTGCAGTTGGAAAATAAATCCGCTCCTGCACAAACACACGGGGAAGCAGCGAGTCAACGAAAAATCCCGCCGCGGCGTTCCCAGATTTCACACTCCGCGTCCGAGCCGTCCACGTCTGGGGCGACTCCGCGGCCTCGGGGGGGCTAATCCGGCAAAAACACTCCGACAGACATTCCCGCTCATTACACAACTATTCAACAAGCACACACTGACTATTCAAATAATAATAATAATAATAATAATAATAATAATAATAGGATTTTGAGTCTTTACGGCATTTTTATTAGCTAATTATCATTAAATAAATTTTAAATTTTTTTTAAATAGACTACAATAAAATACTATAAATAAATCGAAAAATAACAGTCCGGCGTTCAGCAAAAAGTTTGCTTCTCGGGGGGGCGGGGCTTAGCAATTTGTACATACAATACACGATTCAAATCCCACCACCTACACGCGACCTCCATCAGACCTCTATGAGACCTACATCAGACCTACATCGGATCCACATCAGACCTCCATGAGACGTCCATCAGACCTTCATCAGACCTCTATGAGACCTCCATTAGACCTCTATGAGACCTCCATTAGACCTCTATGAGACCTATGAGTCCTTCATTCAAGACTTCTCAGACCTCCTCAGACCTCTATGAGACCTACGTCAGACCTTATTCAGACCTCCATCAAACCTTCATCAGACCTCCATCAGACCATCATCAGACCTCCATCAAACCTTCATCAGACCTCCTCAACCTCATCAGACCTCTGAGACCTCATCAGACCTCTATGAGACCTCCTCCTCGTCAGACCTCAGACCCATCAGACCTCCTCAGACCTCCATCAGACCTCTCCATGAGACCATCAGACCATCAGACCTTCATCAGACCTCCATCAGACCTCTATGAGACCTCCATCAGACCTCTATGAGACCTCCATCAGACCTCTATGAGACCATCAGACCTTCATCAGACCTCCATCAGACCTCTATGAGACCTCCATCAGACCTCTATGAGACCTCCATCAGACCTCACCCATCAGACCTCTATGAGACCTCCATCAGACCTCAATCAGACCTCTATGAGACCTCCATCAGACCTCAATCAGACCTCTATGAGACCTCCATCAGACCTCCATCAGACCTCTATGAGACCTCCATCAGACCTCTATCAGTAGCTGCTTTTACTTATGGATAAATTAATTCTAAAATTCATTAATTAAATAAATTAACAACAAACAGGAACTAACTGTGGAATGAAGTATATTTTGGCGCGTCACATTTTCATCCCCGAGTTTCATCGTTTTCCTGCAGATTCGTCTGATTTTCCTCTAAAACATTCCAAACACTATTTTTTCCCACAGAAGCTCATAAGAAGGACCAAAGCGTGACGAGATTTCATTCCAACCCCGAACGCAGCGGCTCGGATCCACGTGCGGATTCGTCCACTCCGACTTCCCGACACTTTTATATTCTTTATATTTATATATATTTATATATTTATATATTTATATATTTATCCGAGAATTAGAAAGTTGATGAAATGTAATACCAGTCATTCAATTTGAGCGTATTTAAAGCCGCGAGCATGAAATTGCTTCTCCGCTGCGAGCTGTGAGGAGGAACGCCGGGACGACTTCTGCTCCCGTTCCTTTCCTGTGCCGACTTAATATGTCGAATTATTTTGATCAAAGCCTGCGAGGAGACGCTCAGGGAGACCGGCGTGAGGTTTTTGTCTCTCTGTTTGAGATCAAAGCAAGGTGGAGAAGACAGGAATTCAGTAAAAAAACAAAAAAAGCACACACCCTCCATCTCTCTATCACTCTCTCCATTTTCTTTCCTATCTGTCTCTCTATGGGTGTGGTCTCTCTTTCACAGTGTCTTTCTATCTATCTCTCTTGGCGCGAATCTCTCTTTCTCCACGTATCTCTCTCTATTGCTATTTGTCTCTCTCGATACGTCACAATCTCTTTATACCCGTCTCATCTCATCTCTCTCTTTCTGTGTGTGTCTCTCTTTTTGTGTCTCTTTATCTCTATATATTTATCTCTCTCTCTTTCTTTGTGTCTATTTACCTCTTTCTTTTCTCTTACTCGGCGTGTCTCTGTTTGTGTCTCTCTCATTCTCTTTTTATCTGTGTGTCTCCTTCTCATTGTGAATGTGTCTCTCTCTATTGCGATATGTGTCTCTTTATTTGTGTCTCTCTCAATCTGTCCCTCTATCGTTCTCTGTGTCTCAGTCGCTTTATTCATGTTTCTCTCTCTTTTTTTGTGTATTTTATCTCTCTCTCTCTTGGTGTCTCTCTTTCAGTGTCGCTTTATCTCTATATGTGTCTCTTTGCATCTCTTTTTATCTCTTGTTCGGTGTCTCTGTCTCTTTGTCTCTCTAGCTGTGTCTCCCTTGGTGTGTCTTTCATTGTCTGTGTGTCTCTTTCTTTTCTCTCTTGGTTTGTCTATCTCTTGTTTTTTGTGTCTCTCTCTCTCTCTCTCTCTCTCTCTCTCTCTCTCTCTTTTCTCTGAATTTCTGGAAGGAATTTCTGGTGCTGCTCTTAATTGTTTTCATTTTTCTTTTTGCTCAGCAGAAATCTCCGAGCGAGAAACTCTGAGCTTTAATAGGAAAAAGCAAATAATCAGTAGGAAAAGAAACGAAAACGAAGGTGCGGGAATCAGTCAGCCAGGTGTAATGTGTGTGTGTGTGTGTGTGTGTGTGTGTGTGTGTGTGTGTGTGTGTGTGTGTGTGTGTGTGTGTGTGTGTGTGTGTGTGTGTGTTTTACAACAAATGTCCCCACAAAAGCAAGGATTATTTGTTCTACTTGAGAAAATTGTGTAAGATAGTTTCTCAAACTAATTCTTTAAAAATAAATGTATTTAAATGTATTTGTTTGAAAATATAAGTATTTTAATTTGAAATATATTAAAAGTGGTTTTGCTCGCTGAAGGACGTTTTGTAGCTTCAAATTAAACAGAATTAATTATCTGCATGAATTATTTGAAGGTTCTTGTAGGCATGGGGAAACAAATACTTCTGTGTATTTGTGAGCATGTATGTGTGTGTGTGTGTGTGTGTGTGTGTGTGTGTGTGTGTAATCCTCAGACAGGCTGGTCAGCACATAGAGTCTTTGCGTTTCTGCTCAAAAAGAGGATTAAAGTCATTCACTGCTCAAAAGAAAAAAACACGAGCAAACAAATCTGGTCCGATTTCAATGTTGACGTTTCACACGTGACGCAATTCACATATAAATCCTATAGTTAGGAGTTTGTGGTGGTGTAATGACGGGCGGGTTGGTGTTTTGCGTGTTGATCAGGAAGGGTAGGTGAGAGGCCGAGACGCGAGTGACGAACACACAGTATGATATTTAGAAAGAACAAGATAAAGCAGCGAAAGGCCACGGAAATCTTTCACGCCAGCGCAATCACAGTCAGACATCTTCAAATTTCCCTGACATTTGCAGAAAATGAAACACTTGATTTAATATTTGGATGTGCTTTTTTTTTTTGGAGAAAGGAATTATGTGGTCGATTCATAAGAAAGTTTCCAGAGATAAAACTTTACATGTGAAACCGTGTCATAGTACATGTCATCTGTCTATCTATCCGTCTGTCTGTCTGTCTATCTATCTATCTATCTATCTATCTATCTATCTATCTATCTATCTATCTATCTTCTGTCTGTCTGTCTGTCTGTCTATCGTCTCTCTATCTATCTAGTAGGTGTGGTAGGTTAGTTGTAAAGGCAGTTGTAATCCCAGCCCACATGAATAAGCTATCACTCCGTGTGTTGTGTGTGTGTGTGTGTATATATACTATATTATAATATATATACTAATATATAATATATATATATATCCTCTATTTCTATCTCACTCCTAGTCTCTCACTATCCCTATCTCTCTATTCTCTCTATATCTATCTATATCTATATCTTCTATTCTCTATCTCTATCTATATCTTAGTCCTTCATTCATCTTCTAGCGCTTTATCCGATCTTCCCTCGGGTCACGGGGAGTCTGTGTCTATCCAGGCGTCTATGGGTTATTAATGCAGGATACAACCCTGGATGGAATGCCACCCATCTCACACACACACACACACACACACACTCACACACATATTCAAACACTAGGGACAATTTTCCAAGTGCCAATCAACTACCGTGCATGTTTTTGGACCGTGGGAGGAAACCGGAGAACCCGGAGAAAAACCCCCTGAGACATGGGAGAACTCCACACACACATGGCCGAGACGGGAATCGAACCCGGATATATATATATATTATATATATATATATATATAAAATGGAGGCACTGTAATTGTATTGTATACGCTTGAACTGGGAGACCCAAACTGGCTCCCCATAATGGTGCATAAAGTCATCTCCATGAAGGTCTGCTTTAGATGGGTTGGAGTGGAGGATCTCCTTCTATAGAACTACAACCCTCCTGAACACGCCTCATCTCATCCAATCATCATCTGCGTCTCCTGCTGAATGTATGTGCAAAGATCTAATGACACTTCATTCACGGAAGCTTGATCTTATTAGTACAGTGAATGGAGATGGAATCTGATCCAGTCTTACGGTCAGTGTGTGTGTGTGGTGTGTGTGTGTGTGTGTGGTGGGGAGAAGCCGTGGGGAAGTCGTGCGCGACTCGGCCCTGGATAATAACCTTCGTGTGCTAATTGGTATGCACAGGTCTAAAAAGAAATGACTGATGACTGAGCTGTTTCTGGGTGGCGTCGGGAAGCGCAATTCCGACTGAGGGATTTGGGAGAGCAGAGGAAGCGTCGGATAAAGAAAAAGAAAAGAGCAAAGACGAAAAGAAGAAATCCCCGAGATATCCTAAAGAAGAAAAGAAAACCAAAATAAAAAAAAAAACATTAAATCAATCGTTTTTTTTTCTGTTTTCCCCGAACGAAAAATATTTATTTATATTTTTTATATTCCGGGGAAATAAAAGGAATCCGTATGAATTGCATCGTAACATTTGGGTCTCGGGATCTTTTTTTCTTTTTCTTTTTTTTAAGAAACGGGAACAATATAATAAATCTTGCGAGATCTCATTAAAATGAACAAAGCTGGCGTGCTTAAAGGTTCCCTGACAAGACAGTGTGCTTTCAATTATCTTAATTAAACAAGATAACTTTGCAGCACAGCAATTAATTATAAAGTAAGAAAGAAAGAAAGAACGAAAGAATGAAAGAAAGAGAGGGAAAGGAGGGAAGAAAAAAAAACGGATGGAGAGGCGTGATGTTATGCAAGATACACAAGATTGCACCGTCCAGATGGACCTTTACACCAGATAAATCTCTCTCTATTATATATATTTATATATATATTATATATATATATATAGATAGATAGATAGATAGATAGATAGATAGATAGATAGATAGATAGATAGTAGATAGATAGATAGATAGATAGATAGATATAGTGTTAAGGCTTTCCAGGAGTAACATTCCAGGATGATGATAACAGTGTGATCACTCGTTGTGATGTTAATGAGACGTGTGTATTCGACTGCTTAGGTTGTGTACACAGCAGCGTTATAACGAGTCTACGTGAGATCGCACGCGCTGTGTGACTGTCAGCCGACAGCAAAAACGCCTCCTCCGCGCCGCCATTACACAATAAACACTGACGCTGACGAGTTCCACGCAGAAAACATGCATGGAAATCGTTCGCTTCCGTAGCGTTCCACTGCAGCGTTATTTTTAACCCGGGTTCACACCCGCAGCGCAAATTCTAATCATAGCGCTGGTAGCTGCAGAATCTCCGCCCCCCTCTTAATCTGATTGGTCAGGACGTTTCTTTTTGCATCACGGCAGAAACGTGTTTACAAGCTTAGACAATAAAGACATTTTAAAACGAATAACGAGAATAACAGCTGTATAAGAGACCTTTGGATATATATATGTGTGTGTGTGTTTGTGTGTGTGTGTGTGTGTGTGTGTGTGTGTGTGTGTGTGTGTGTATGCACCACATACGTTGGAAAGACTACTACACTCCATGCTCTTGCCTTACACACCTATTGCAATTCTGTGTTTTTTTATATATATATATATATATATATATATATATATATATATATATATATATAATAATAATAATTCAGCCCATATATCATGCAATTACAAAAGAATAGAGAGCTAAATCCCGAAAGGCACACTGTTCGACATGAAGTGCCCTAAATAGGATAAAAATAAAAAAACGTTATTATTTTCATGCCCCATGTGGCAGACCTTTATTGGAAAAAAAGAAAAGCTGGGTCTCAAATGGATATTTAGTGCACTCAATAGTGTGGAAAAGATCTTATTGCTTTAATTTATATCATATATTGAAGGCTTGTAGAGACAAGGAATCTCGGAATGCCTGGTTAATAGACACACAGAGTCAAAGCCGGGCTATTACATATCCTGTGTAGTGCACCAGTGTGGACGGAAAAGTGTGTGTGTGTGTGTGTGTGTGTGATATATATATATCTATATAGATATATATATATATATATATATATATATATATATATATATAGACTATATATATATAGATAGATATATATATATATATATATATATTATATATATATATAGTGCACTTGCTGTGCTGTAGTACATATCCATAGTAGACATATGGTGCACTACGTAGGGTGCAAAATCCATTAATTCGCACCCTAGGCTTTAAATCTAGAGCAAAATCCCAGATGGTTCCCTCCTGGACACTATACCGGCTGTCATAACACATACGCACCCTATATAGTGTGTATAAGAAGGGAGGAAGCAGCCATTTGGGATTTTGGCGTATATATATAAAAAAACAAAAAAAACAAAAAGAAAAACAGCGAAGGACAGCAGAATGTGGGCAGAGGGGGGACGAGGGGGGGAGGGGGCGAGGGGAGTGAGTAGTCAATGAATTGCTCGTTTGTTTGCTGTGCAGCCTATTTGGTCGCGTTCCCACACAGTGCATGGCAGACCGCCGGCCTGATCTAAATTCCCTGGCGTCTCTGGAGTGGCCAGTGAACGAGTGAAGGTCACGCTACAGCAGAACTTCATTATAGAGAAGTATTTACAAACAACAGGATTACACTCGGCGGGATTAAGGACTATTGTTCCGGAACAAAGTTTCCCACAATGCGCGAGGAGATGGCGGCAGATCAGCTCGCCGGAATCAGGGTCGGAATGTTAACGAGCGCTAAATATCCTCCGTGTCCGGGAAGATCCGTCAAAGGTGACGCTTTCATCTGAACAAGTCGTAGCGCAAACACCTCTGTCCGTATCTGTATCTTTATCCGGGATAAACGGCACCTGAAGATATAAAATAGCGTCTTCCTCAAACCGGTGCGACTCCACAAATGTGTAGAAATCAATAACACGATCGAAAAACGCCTCAAAAACACACAGCCTTTTCATTTCTTCCCCAAAAAAACCTGATCCGGATACATTACAGTCCCAAACACACCCTCAGAACATCCCAACACGCTCCACACACTTCCCATAACAAATCCCTCCAGTTCCTCCTGCCAGTCAAACACATCCCAGACTTCCCGTCATCCCCCATTCCAAAACACCAACACACAGATACTCCACAAACCCACACCTGGAAGCCTCCAACACCCACGTACGGGGCTTTCAAATGCAAATCTAGATATTTCTGCACACTCGATCGCAGGAGATCTTCCACTGATGGGAAGGAGATCTTCATGCAGCTGGATTTGTGCCCGTTGGCATTGCGGCGCGTTTGGGTCTCCTCGTTCTCCCAAAGACATGCTGTATGATCGTGTAGTTCGTCTGCGGTTCAAATGTAGAGAAGAACCACATACGGAGGAAAAAGTACCATTTCCAGAAACCTTCTTGTCCATGTAGTGTAATTCTATTTACTTACACAGTGGAACACAACAAAACAAACACTATATAACAACGTTTTAATTTGCTGCATGTCTGTAAGATTTAATGGTCCCTCTTATATCTGAAATACTAAGAATTGCACATACAAACAACATGCCAAACTCACTAATATATGTAAAAAAAAAAACACAAAATAAACCAAATAACACCCAGAAATCTGGTGAAAAAACAAACATATTTGTCAAATATTAAAAGAAAATAAACCAAAAAATAAATAGCACCAAAATATATTTCCATATGAAGTTCATATATAAATATCCCAAATATAAACATTTCCTGCAACCGAATTTCACCCGAAACAAAATACACTGTTATGTCACGCTTAACTACCACTACTAACTAATACCACTGCCGTCCTCTACAGACCCAAATAATCACAAAATATAAACACCTACAACAATATAATGAAAAAAAACCTCACACTACGACAAAACAAACGCATTTATTCAAATACCAACCAAAAAATACCTGTCCTCTACCCCAAATATCCTATATATAAACCCAAAACTCTCCAAATCCAAATACCCAAATACCCTATATATAAACCCAAACAGACCCAAATAATCATCCCCCAAAATATAAACTAACCCAAACACTGCTACAACAATATAGACTGACCATACCCCAAATATCCCCCAAAACTCTCCAAATACCCCAAATACCCTTTATATCAACCCAAACACTGACCATACCCCAAATATCCCCCAAAACTCTCCAAATACCCCAAATACCCTATATATCAACCCAAACACTGACCATACCCCAAATATCCCCCAAAACTCTCCAAATACCCAAATACCCTATATATCAACCCAAACACTGACCATACCCCAAATATCCCCAAAACCCCAAAACTCTCCAAATACCCCAAATACCCTATATATCGATATAAACCCAAACACTGACCATACCCCAAATATTCCCCAAAACTCTCCAAATACCCAAATACCCTATATATCAACCCAAACACTGACCATACCCCAAATATCCCCCAAAACTCTCCAAATACCCAAATACCCTATATATATCAACCCAAACACTGACCCCATACCATACCCAAAATCCCCCAAAACTCTCCAAATACCCAAATACCCTATATATAAACCCAAACACTGACCATACCCCAAATATTCCCCAAAACTCTCCAAATACCCAAATACCCTATATATCCCCAAAACTCTCCAAATACCCAAATACCCTATATATCAACCCAAACACTGACCATACCCCAAATATCCCCCAAAACTCTCCAAATACCCAAATACCCTATATATAAACCCAAACACTGACCATACCATCCCCCAAAACCCCAAATACCCAAATCCTATATATAAACCCAAAACTGACCTACCCCAAATATCCCCCAAAACTCTCCAAATACCCTATATATCAACCCAAACACTGACCATACCCCAAATATTCCCCAAAACTCTCCAAATACCCAAATACCCTATATATCAACCCAAACACTGACAATGCCCCAAATATCCCCAATACACTACAAATATCCCCCAAAATCTACAAATATCCCCCAAATATCCCCAACACACTCCAAATATCTTATATATCACCCCCCCAAACACTGACAATGCCCAAAATATCCCCAATACACTACAAACATATCCCAAAATCTCCAAATATCCCCCAAATATCCCCAACACACTACAAATATCCCCATAATATTCCTAATACACTACAAATATCCCCCATATCCCCCAAAATCTACAAATGTCCCCCTAAAAATCTCCAAATATCCCCCAAAAATCTCCAAATATCCCCCAAATACCCTACATATATCAACCCAAACACTGGCAATGTACCAAATATGCCCAATGCACTCCAAATATCACCCAAAATCTCCAAATATCCCCGAAAATCACCAAATATCCCCCAAAACTCTCCAAATATCCTATATACCCCCCCAAACACTGAAAATGTCCAAAATATCCCAGAAAAACTCTCCAAATACCCAAAACAATCTATATATCAACCCAAACACAGGAAATGCCCCAAAATATGCCCAATGCACTCCAAATATCCCCCATACATCCCACAAAACTCTCCGAATGTCCCCAACACCTCTCTACAAACCCCATATATAACCCCAAAACTCTCCATATACCCCAAACACCTCCAAAAACGGTCAAACTTCCCCCTCTGTCAAAAAACAAACATGTAATTTGACACCACCTATGAAGTCCCTAAATACCTCCAAAGACCCCCACAAATATTTATTTACACATTACTCATCAGTAAACACCCCAAAATAAACATACAAATACCCTAAAAAACCCTCCTCTCTCCTGTATTTACCAGAGTACAACAAAACCCCCTCCCACGTTCTCACGCCTACAATCTCTACATGTGTAGCAGAGAAAACACATCTTTACTGTATATCTTTATATGTTCAGCTCAAACACACACACACACACACACACACACACACACACACACACACACACATCCTGTTTCCAACTGTGATAATTAGCCCCAGCATGCAAATAGCACCTATAATAATACAGATTAATATGAAGGACTCTAGCAGACTGTCAGATGTTTAACACTGGAGTTGGCAACACAACACACACACACACACACACACACACACACACACACACCAGCGAGTTGGAACGAAACCAGCGTTAAAGCAAGGGAACTTGAGGAGGACTAACCGGAGGAGTGGCCGCGATGCGTGGCGTCATGATCGCTGTCTCCCTGCTCGCTGTCTCCGTGTCCGCTGTCTTTCGAGCTCACGATGTCCGCTTCCTGGAACGCCGAACTGGAAAATCAACAAACGCAGAAACGTTTATTCTTTATCATTCGGAATTTTGGGAAATTTGATGGAGTTCGAGCTCGGGAGGGAAAATATAACCTGGCTTGATTTGTAGAATCGATCATTTATTTATTATGAAATAAATAAAAGTATAATCCTGTATACAAAAGTGTTTTTCTTTCTCTCTCTCTCTTAAAAAAAGCAGATAAAACACAACAAAAACAAACAAACACAAAACAGAACTTTTCCTATTTTCCTAGTATTATTTATAAAATCTAATAATAATAACAACAACAACAACAACAATAATAATAATGATAATAATAATATAATATATGATGATGATGATAATACTCATAATAATAATATGATAATAATAATGATGATGAATGATGATGATGATGATAATAATAATAATAATAATATATAATAATAATAATAATAATATAATAATAATAATAATAAATCTATAATATCTGTATTGAATTGAAGGTCAAAACTTGAATAAACACTAGAAATTTCAAATTATATTTGTTGTTTTTGTTTTTATTATAATTATAAACTATAAATAATTTCCAGTCCATTTTTCTTTCGATTTTCGACTAAACCCTCCTGTGTGTGAATGTGTGTAACAGACCCAAAAACACGCTCGTTATTCCCGGGATACACTCCGGATTCCCCAGATAAACCCTACAATGCGAGTTTCCATTGTAAACGTTGATCCTCACCTGTTCACACGCCTCGGCCTGTCCACCAGGTAACTGAGCTCGGCCCGCTGGTGTTTCGTCTGCCAAAGAGGACGAAATACAGATGGTTGCGTCAGACATTTTGTGGCTTTGTCACCGGGATATCTAACATGGATAATTACTGCAGTGATTATAACATGCAGGGATTTGATTCCCGCTTTCCCAGAGTGCCAGGAATGTGTTTTGCACCTATTCAAGCTCGGCTTCCTTATAGACACATCTTTGTTCCTGTGAAACTCCGCAGCACCGTGACTGGCATCCGTAATACAGCTGTGTGTGTGTGTGTGTGTGTGTGTGTGTGTGTGTGTGTGTGATGTTATTAAGTGTGTAAGGAAGTCCTTACACACTGAAATACCCTACACCAGGCTAATAGCGGAACAAATGGCTTTTATGCGTCTGTGTTCTTTCTTGCACACTTTGGCGTTTTTGCGATTCTTCTATTAGATGTGAAAGATGTGTGTCTTTTTTCTCTCTTTCTTTTTCTTTCTTTCTTTCTTTTTTCTTTCTTTCTCTCTCTCTCTCTCCACCCTTTTCTTTCATTAAACCCACATGCAAGGCCATTAGCACTCGAACAGCAGTTCATTAACTGGATTAATTCAGGCCGTGACAAGATGAATAATTATTACAAAAAAAGACATAATGCATGACTCCCGAATGTTCTTCACAGAACGTATATTCTTCCACAGATGTTGAGAAAGTCACGCCAGAGGACCATGTGATCCTTTTATGGGGGCATTTTTGGGGAAAATGTGAGCCATTTTCAAATCATTAACAGGATATAAAGGCAGGAAATAAGATAAACATGACTATTAATGTTGTAGGACTGGATAAATGTAATAACATTGGGGTGTTTCTGCAGACGACGTTGAAATAGAGTCATGCACGAAATACATTTGATGTGCATGACTTCTGCGGGAGTATAAACACCTCCTGTGTGATGTTTCGGGTTTCTTACAGAGCGTGAGGTCTCCTATAGGAAGGAGATTCCCTAAAAGTGGAATAACATACATAAATGGTTTGGTTTGCCTCCTACAGAGGCGCTTTAGCTTTTACAGTGTGGAATTAACACTCCAACTGAACTTTTATGGTGTTCATCAAATATCTACAGCCTCAGAGATCAGGTCATTTGCTGCACAGCTTTATATGGTTTACAGAACGATTATGATCACTGCAGGAGATCAGTTTTAAGGATTGTTTTTACTTTTAGTATCTGGGTAGGTAGGTAGGGGGGGGGGTGTCGGGGTGAAATGCATCATGTAATGGAATAATGTTTATTTGCATTACCTCGCTAGATAAAAGGCTCCCGTTGGAGATGATGTCCGGCTGCTGTTGCTCCGTGTACGCGGTGTGTATTCCCCCTCGTGGGCTGTGCTCGGTGTCCGTGGTGGCGCGGCTCGCTCCCGCTCCGCACGCCTTCAGGAAGAGCAGGTCGGTGTTGGCGGACTCGGGGGTGAGACACACCTGATAGCAGTAATTCTGGCCGCGACGCAGCGAGCCGAAGCTCCCGGACTCCTCGACCGGCACTTGCGCGCTCCCGACCCCGCAGCCGACTCCGGCGTGCGCGCTCACGTCCGCCGAGTTGGCGCTCTGCACCAGCATGATGTCCGACTTGCTGAGCTTCTTCTGCTTCTTTTGCTTCTTCTTGCTGGCGCCGTTGCCGCTGCTGACGCCGCGGGAGGAGCGCGCCTGCCGGCCGCAGCACAGGCAGCAGGACGCGTTGCAGCCCGCGTACACGTTCAGCTTCTTGTCTTTGCGGCAGCGCACGGCCAGGGCGATCATGGCG
>JACRUU010000029.1:14621250-14646250 GCA_030449085.1 Kryptopterus vitreolus
GCACCAGCAGCATCAGCAGCATGCAGCATCATCATCACCAGCATGCAGCACCATCATCATCATCATCAGCAGCAGCAGCATCATCATCATCATCATCCAGCAGCAGCAGCAGCAGCACCAGCATCATCCATCATCATCATCATCATCATCATCACCATCAGCAATCATCATCATCATCATCATCACATCATCATCATCATCATCATCATAATCATCATCATCATCATCATCAGTCATCATCATCACCATCATCATCATCATCATCAATCATCATCATCATCATCATCATCATCATCATCATCATCATCATCATCATCATCATCATCATCATCATCATCATCATCATCATCATCATCATCATCATCATCATCATCATCATCATGTCATCATCATCATCATGTCATCATCATCATCATCATCATCACATCAGCATACCATCATCATCATCATGTGATGTTCCTGTTAAAGCAGTGTGATGTTTCTGTGTTCAGTCTGAACGTTATTGTATATGACCCTGATCTCTGCCTTCTGATTGGACAGATGTGTTTATTTTCCATTAACAGTAAATTTGATACTACAGTAAACATGTTACATCAGTGTTTTCCATGTTATTTATTCCTCTTTTGGGAAACGAGTCTCGGCAGTTCAGAGGATTTCACACTCTAGGGTTAAGCTATTAATGAAACGTAAGTAAACATAGATAAAAAACAACAACAACAACATTATTTGGCAAATAAAACCAATCAGTGATTTATTCATGGTTTGATTTGATGCAAAAATGTATTGATTTATTGTATCAGGTATGTTATAAAAAAAATACTATTATTTGTTTGTTTATTAGTGTATTCATGACGTGCGTGACGTCTTTTAATGTAATTAAACCTTTTTTACAGTCTATGTTTGCCTGGATTCGTCCAAGAGAAATAAAAAGATCATTGTTTAGTTGTTTATATAACGGATGTTTAGCGTATTTGCGACACCTGATAAATAGGAAGTGAACACCGTGATTGGTGAGGAAGTGGATCCCCTCCCAAACCGACGCCCCCTCCACCCCCCGAGGCCGACGCCCCCCGTGCCAGAAAAGCAGGGTTTGATGGTAGGTGTAGGACGCGTCGCCTCCAGGAACACAAATTTCAAAGACTTCCTGCCAGAACGCGTCTTAATACCGCGCTGGAGTGTAAACACGAACCTCCTCCAACAGAAGAGATTTTCTCTCATGGCGTTGCGGAGAGCCGGTGGCGTTCACGTCCTCCACGTTACACACGGCGAGCGGGCCGGAGGAGGGGACGCACTCATCCAACATTCTACATCAATATTTCAAGATTTGGGAGCAAAATGCTGATTTGAATATTAAATTGGGTTATTTTTCCTCCGCTGTGGATTATTTATACACACACACACACACACACCACACACACACACACACACATAAACACACACACACACACACACACACACACCTCAACCCAGGAGAAAAAGAGGAAGAAGGGAAGGATACATAAAGGAGCACAAGCTCGGTGAAAAGCTCCATCCAATGATGTAGAGATGATGGAGGGATGATATAGTGATGATGTAGGGATGATATACAGATGATAGAGATGATGGAGGGATGATGTAGAGATGATATAGAGATGATGGAGGGATGATGTAGGATGGCGGATGTAGAGATAATCGTAGATGATGGAGATAGATGATGAGGGGTTATAGATGATATAGTCATGATGGGGGGGATGGGGATGAGGGATAGATGATAGAGATGATGGAGGAGATGATGTAGAGATGATGTAGAGATGGATAGAGATGATGGCGTGATGGCAGCAGGGATGATATAGTGCATGAGGGGTTGACGAGATGATGTAGAGATGATGTAGAGATGATGTAGAGATGATGGAGGGGTTGATGTAGAGATGATGGCGAGATGATGACGAGATGATGGAGAGATGATGATAGAGATGATGATGATGAGAGAGATGATATAGTGATGATGGAGGGATGATGTAGAGATGATGATGTAGAGATGATGTAGAGATGATGTAGAGATGATATAGTGATGATGGAGGGATGATGTAGGGATGATGTAGAGATGATGTAGAGATGATATAGAGATGATATAGTGATGATGGAGGCATGATGTAGGGATGATGATGTAGGGATGATATAGAGATGATGGAGGGATGATATGATATAGATGATGGAGTAGATGATGGAGGGATGATGTAGAGATGATGTATGAGAGGGGTTGATGTAGAGATGATGGCGAGATGATGACGAGTGATGATGTAGATGATGTAGAGATGATGTAGAGAGATGATGATGGAGAGATGATGGAGGGATGATGTAGAGATGATGTAGAGATGATGTAGAGATGATGGCGAGATGATGGAGGGGTTGATGTAGAGATGATGACGAGATGATGTAGAGATGATGTAGAGATGATGGAGGGATGATATAGTGATGATGGAGGGATGATGTAGAGATGATGTAGAGATGATGTAGAGATGATGGCGAGATGATGGAGGGGTTGATGTAGAGATGATGTGGAGAGATGATCGATGATGGGGTTGATGTGAGAGATGATGATAGGATGATATAGAGATGATATAGTGATGATGTAGGGATGATATATGATGAGAGATGATATGAGATGATAATGATATGATGCTGGAGGATGATGTAGGGACCTGATATAGCAGATGATGGCGGGATGCTATAGTAATGATGGAGTGGATGCTGTAGGATGATATAGAGGATGATGGAGGGATGATGTAGAGATGATGTAGGATCGATGTCGAGATGATGGAGGGCTGATGATGTATGAGATGATATAGGATGATGTAGGGATGAGATGATATAGAGATGATGGAGATCATATAGACCGATGATGGAGGGATGATGTAATGATCGGGATGATGATGAGAGTCTGATCCGTGCTGTCGCGATGCTGGGGCTGCTCTCGGTGCCTGCTGATTGCTGTCATGAGGATGTGGTCTGATTCTTAGCTGTCTGGCGGGGTTTGCCCTATTGTCGCGCTGCTCTTTCTTGGTGTCCTTGATCGGATATATGTTCCTGGGGGGTGGATCCTGGCGAGGCTCGGTGAGATAGCTGCTGTGCGGGCTGGAGTGATGACCTGCTGTATGAGCGCCTGCTCTCGAGCTGCTGTGAGGAGGAGGTTGTGCCCTGGGGCCGCTGTATAGTGTGAGCTGCCGAGCGGGAGGTTGCGGTGGAGAGATGATGTTACGGCTATTCTGATCGCGCTCGTTCCCTTTGTTCGGGCATGGCAGATGCTGTGGGGGAGAGATGGGTGAGTATCGGGATCTCGGTTTTTGATGGTCAGAGAGTGTCTGAGATCCGGGGGGTATAGGATGGGGGCTCTGACCTGCTGAGGGCTTGATAGGGAGGGGTGGCATGATGTCGATGCTTGGGGGGATGATAGAGCGGAGTAGAGACTGTGATGGATACCGGGCTTTGGGCGAGCGAGGGTGATTGTGCTGTCTCCTCGCTTTTGGTTTGATGAGATACGCCTGTCGCGTGACTTCGCCTAGCGGCTCGCGTGAGTCTCGTGGGGATCGGGAGAGCTGGGTGGGTGGGCGGTCTCTATCAGGGGACTCGTGATGAGCGGGGTAGGGATCCAGACTTGACCTGATGAGCTGGGATGTATGGAGGGATGATGTGATATGTGATGTAGGATGATAGAGATATATGATGATGTAGGGATGATATCATTGATGTGATGAAGAGAGCGAGATGATATAGTGATGATGTAGGGATGATATAGTGATGATGGAGGGATGATGGAGGGATGATGTAGAGATGATATAGAGATGATGTAGGGATGATATAGAGATGATGGAGGGATGATGTAGAGATGATGGAGTGATGATGTAGAGATGATGGAGAGATGATATAGAGATGATGGAGGGATGATGTAGAGATGATATAGAGATAATTTAGGGATGATGGAGGGATGATCTAGACATGATGGAGGGATGATGTAAGGATGATGGAGGGATAGAGAAGTGTTGAAATACAGGTGTGATGATAAAGCCTGAGTCTCTGTGCGTTTCTGGAGAAGTCGATCCGGTCGTGGTTGTGTTTTTTTCGGGATAAACGATCCTCGCGTTAAAGCCGAAACCTTATCAATAATGTACAGCGAATGCGGAGCGCGAATGTGGAGCGAGTGGCGGCACGACGCGATGGAGAGATCTCACACAGATACACAGACTGATATTCACACAGAAGATCTACCATTTGCATTTGAACCCATTTTCAAAGGGTGAATGTAACGCCTATAAATACGAGCGCAGAAATTCAGGAATATAAATTGGAGAACTCTGGGAGGAAAAAAAAAAAGAAAAGAAAAGAAAAAGAAAAGAACGTTGTGATTTGCACTCGTTTGGGACGGGTTGAAAGGTCTGATATTACAAGGCGTCCCTTAATAGTGCTTTAATGTATATATATGTAGAGAGAGATGGATCTCATGCCCATGTGGGGATTTTTGGGAGTCCGGACCTTCTAATAATAAATATCATCAAAGGTTCATGGAAGGAGTCTCCAGTCTCACCCTAAACCCCGCCCCCCCAAACAAACCCTTTCTTTTAACCGTCACCCCCCCCCCACACTCACACACACACACACTCCCAGCAGATCACACCATCGCAGACCCTCCTGCGTCTTTAAACCGCATCATCTGCCACGTCTTTATCCGAGCTGGTAAATCTCCGAGCCGGGGATCCGCTTGATCCGCTTGATCCGCGCGAAAAAAACAACAACCACAGAGAGCAGATCCCTCCTCGTCACAAAGCAGGTGGGAAAAAAAAGAAAGAAATTGAATTTTTTCCTGAGATCACATAAGATGTCTGTTCTCACATCTTTGTATTTGATGGCAATATGTGGTGTGTATCTACAGGCCAGTGTGTGTGTGTGTGTGTGTGTGTGTGTGTGTGTGTGTGTGTAGGGTTGTCTATAGTCTTACGAACTGTCATTCCAAGTCTCTTCACACAGCGCATCATCCAAGGGCCTGAAGAATGCTTTTATTTGGAAAGGTATACGTGTGTGTGTGTGTGTGTGTGTGTGTGTGTGTGTGTGTGTGTGTGTGTGTGCGTGTGTGTGTGTGTGGTGACAGAAAAAGTCGAGACCCGGTGCGCTGGTTGACAGGAGGGTTGTTTTTATTTCAAAAGCCTTATTAAAAATGTATCTAGCTCTTTCTGACTGGGACAGAATCTCCACATCCTGTGTGTTATTTACTATATTTATTATTATATATAATGTACATTTCATTTAACAGAAATCGTTCGCATCGTTTGAACAAACCAATATATATATATATATTAATTCATTCATTCATTCATTCATTCATTCATCTTCTAGCGCTTTATCCTATCTTCCCTCGGGTCACGGGGAGTCTGTGTCTATCTCAGGTGTCTATGGGTATTAAGGCAGGATACACCCTGGTTGGAATGCCAACCCATCACACACACACACACACACACACACACACGGGACAATTTTTCCAAGGTGCTAGTCAAACCTACCGTGCATGTTTTTGGACTGAGGAGGAAACCGGAGAACCCGGAGAAAAACCCCCTGAGACACGGGGAGAACATGCACAAACTCCACACACACATGGCCGAGACGGGAATCGAACACGGACCCTGGTGGTGTGAGGCGAACGTGCTAACCACTAAACCACCGTGTCCCTTATATATATATACCCATTTTTTTATTGGGAATTTGACATTTTGCCAGTCAGATGGAGATCCCTCCCACTCGTCCTCTCCTTGTGTTTATTTGCTTTGAGGAATTTCACATCCCCCGAATGCAAAGCCGATAACGTCTTCTTTACCGAGAAGCTCTGACACGTCCAGTCACATGTTCACACTCGCACCAGGAAGAGATGCAAATCACAGTGTGGGAAAATACAGCAGGATATAAACAACTGGCTCTGCTGGAAGGAGGCCAGATGTTTCACACGGAGGTGATGCTGGAGTTATTTACTGTTTCCACATGCTAGAAGAAGATCAAGTCTCTATGTAAATAATAAATAATTAATAAATGAATTCATTAAAAAAATAAATAAATAAATAAATAAAATATATATATATATATAAAATCGTGATTTATCACACGAGTGACCCAAGTTTTACTCTTAATCACACATTTTATCTGTCATTAATTAATTAATAATAAAATAATAAATGAATAATAAATAATACAAATAAAATGAATTAATAATACTCTAATTGACGTGACCTTGAGTGATTTGAAAGACACCTTAACTAAAATGTACATTAATATTATAATTATAGTTATAATAATAATAATAATTATAATAATTATTATATTATATTATATTATTATTATTATTATTATTATTATTATTATTATTATTCATATTATTATTATTATTATTATTATTATTAAGCCCCAAAACTGATACCAATCCGTAAGTCATAGAGAAAATTGGGACACCTCAATATGAGGAGAGGTGAGGTTAATAAAGTATCAGCCCAGTTGGCCAAAGGGGGGCGCTATACTCCAAATGAATTTCACCTACTTTTGCGAACTAATTCTAGGTTTGTTTGTTTACTATGAACGTAATTTATCAATATTTATAAAAAAAAAACTTTCGACTCAACGGCTCACCTAAAAGTAGGCGGGGCCACAGTGACACAAACAACAATAAGTCCTGAATGCAATGATGTATCTTTATGAAACTTGGTAGATTTATTTATGTCCTTTATCGTTGGTCAAATACAAACAAATTGTGTACTTTTGCCACTTGTTTACACTAAACAAACACTTGTCTTTGTTTGGCGCCATCCAGTGGTGAAGCTATGTAATAGCCACTAGGGGGCAATATCAAGTTTTTCAAGTCCAACAACTCCTTATGACTTTCAGTGCCCATTTATTATTATTATTATTATTATTATTATTATTATTATTATTATTATTATTATTATTATTATTATTATTATTATTATTTACATGTGCATACACAAATATGGATTCTTGATGCAAATGTATGATTATTATTATACAAGACAAAATATTCTTATAAATGTTTAACAGTAATGACGTGTCGTAAACAACTTAAATCATCAAAACTACACATGAACGCTTTAAATAGCCGGATTTGTGCATTGTGTAAGAAGAGAGGAGAGAGAGAGAGAGAGAGAGAGAGAGAGAGAGAGAGAGAGAGAGAGAGAGAGAGATAGAGAGAGAGATAGAGAGAGAGAGAATGAGATGAGAGAGAATGAGATAGAGAGAGGGAGAGGGAGAGATAGAGAGAGAATGAGATAGAGAGAGGGAGAGGGAGAGATAGAGAGAGAATGAGATAGAGAGATGGAGAAAGAGAGATAGAGAGAGGGATAGAGAGAGAGAGAGAGGTATAGAGAGAGAGAGAGAGAAAGAGAGATCGAGAGAGAGAGAGAGATATGGAGAGAGAAAGAGAGGGAGAGAGAGGGATATGGAGAGAGAGAGAGAGAGGGAGGGAGAGAGAGATAGAGAGAGGGATAGAGAGAGAGATGGAGAGAGAGGGAGAGAGAGATGGAGAGAGGGAGAGAGAGAAAGAGAGGGATAGAGATAGAGATGGAGAGAGAGAGAGAGAGAGAGAGAGAGCGAAAGAGAGAGTGGGAGCTCGAGAGAGAGAGGGAGAGAGAGAGAGAGAGAGAGAGAGAGAGAGAGAGAGAGAGAGAGAGAGAGATAGAGAGAGCGAGAGAGAGGGGGGGATAAGTTTGGAATGAACAGACAGAAAGGAGTTCAGGAAAAGTGAAGGATTGGTTTCAGAGGGATAAATCACACATCTGCTGCAAATCTGGGACACGTAATAAATAAATAAATACAAATAAATAAATAAATACAAATAAATAAATAAATACAAATAAATAAATATGTAAATAAATAAATATGAAACAGCTCGTCAGCGCACACGGATCCGTTACAGTGTGTTTGTACTACACATCATTTCATCTATTATGCAAAATAACAGGAAATGTGTTCTAAAGATTTAATGCACATGAACACGACTTTATCTCTCTCTCTCTCTCTCTCTCTCTCTCTCTCTCTATTCCGGTCTCTCTTATTCTATCGTTCCCTCTCTGTTTTACACAATCTCTCATAATGTCTTCTAATCTCTTTCTCTCTGTCTTTCTGTCTCCTGTTCTATCTCTCGCTCTCTATCCCTCTCTCTCTATATTTCACTCTCACGTTCTCTTTCTCTCTTTGTCTCTCTCATTCCGTATTTTCTTCTTTCTCTATTGGCCTCTCTTTGTCCCCATCTCTCACTGACTTGTCTTTCTGTCTTTCCCTCTCGATCCCTGTCACTGCCCTTTCTTCCCCTTTCTGTCTCTTCTTCTGCTTCTGCCTTTCTCTATCACGCTCACACTTTCTTGCTCTCTCTCTTTCTCTCTCTCTCTTTATCATTCTATCTTTTCCTCTCCCTCCATCTGTCTCTCTTTTTCTCCATCTTTCACTGACTTTTCTTTCTTTCTTTCTTTGCTATCTCCCTCTCTCTCTCTCTCCCTCTCTCCCTCTCTCTCTCTCTCTCTCTCTTTCTTTCAGGTAGATGCCCTTTAACTTGCAAATGATGTTGGGATCCATGATGAAGGAAAACAAACATCAGAGTAGATATGCGTACACACACAGAGACACACACAGATACACACACACACAACACACACACACACACACACACACACACACACACACACACACACACACACACACACACACACACACACACACACACACACTTCTAAATGAGCAGGTTGTGATGAGGAACGTATGCGTGAAGAGGATCAAAAGGTATGAGTGGAATTGCATAAATAAATGAAAATTGATGTAGGTCATGAAGTCCTACAGCACACCACACACACACACACACACACACACACACACACACACACACACACACACACACACACACACACACACACACACACACATCACACACGCTACACACACACGCATACACACACACACACACACACACACACACATGTTTGTGCATGTTCTCCCCGTGTCTCAGGGGGTTTTTCTCCAGGTTCTCCGGTTTCCTCCCCCGGTCCAAAAACATGCACGGTAGGTTGATTGGCACCTTGGAAAATTGTCCCTAGTGTGTGAATGTGTGTGTGTGTGTTTGTGTGTGTGTGTGTGTGTGTGTGTGTGTGTGTGTGTGTGTGCGATGGGTTGGCATTCCATCCAGGGTGTATCCTGCATTAATGCCCATAGACGCCTGAGATAGGCACAGGCTCCCCGTGACCCGAGGGAAGATCAGATAAAAGCGATAGAAGATAGCCATTTTTATTCTACTTTATTGGCCTTCTAGAATGATGAATGAATGAATGAATGAATGAATGAATGATTCGGTCTGATATGATTTTGGATTTGTTTATTCCTTTCCGAATTCGTTCGTTTGTTTTCAGATTTGATATTTGAAATAATTCTTTTTTTTTTTTTTTTTGAGTGGTTGATGTTTAATGAGTAGCATCTTGTGGTGTTGCGGGGATTTAAACTGATATTAAACTGATATCACATGATATTGTGATCAGAAATGCAGCACCGATGAGAGATCATGTCTATTTTGATTTGCCATTTTTATTCTACTTTATTTGCTCCCCCTGCCTGAAAATGAAAAAAATAATAAATAAGTTGATTTTATATATATATATATATATATATATATATATATATATATATATATGAAATGAGGATTATAGTCCTGATATTGAGTTTAATCCAATGCTAAAATTCCCTCCTGGTCTATAAAAGGTGCGTTGAGTCCATATTTTCATCCGGTTAGTGTGCGATGTTTAGTGGGATTAAGTCATTTATTATTCTCGCCTCTGCTCTAAATGACACGATTAGTTCTGGTGGCGAAACTGGGGGATAAGACCTTTAAATGTCACACTGGAGCATCCCGAGCG
Organism: Kryptopterus vitreolus; assembly: GCA_030449085.1. Lineage (NCBI taxonomy): Eukaryota > Metazoa > Chordata > Actinopteri > Siluriformes > Siluridae > Kryptopterus > Kryptopterus vitreolus. The sequence goes on from JACRUU010000029.1 coordinate 14,631,174, forward strand.
GTGGTGGGAAAAAAAAAACAAAAAAAAAAACAGGGCAGCGGAACGACGGCGGGTCGTTTTAAAAGAGCAAACATTACATCTCGCATTAGGAGAGATTCGTCCCCGTAAACTCGACGCCATGCTTTTACTCAAATCCAACACTAACCGCTCCGTATTCCTCGTTCGTTCTCGTAGTAAAGCAACAGCGCTCGTGCTAACTATTCAGCGCTAACTACACGTTCGTTCCAGCGTGACAAGGAGCCGCCGATTGTGTTTGTCATCTCGACGACGCCGCGGGCGCCGATCTCGTCCTCGCCGCTCCCGTAATCATTCTTCCGTTTGTTTGATATACAGCAGTCACCGTTGGTGATAAGAAGATCACAAAGCGGCGCCGACTGAACGAATTATTCGCTGTCGTGTTCGTTTAATGCCGTGAATGACAGCGAACGCTTTACAGCCACCAGATGACAAGATTCGTTTCATTCTTCGCAAACGGGAAAAAAAACGAACCGTCGCACGCCATTCCTCTGCATGTGTGTTTTTTATGAAGAGCGAATAACGTGTGGGCGGAGCTAACGTTTCCACCACAAAGATGTAGCGATTGGAAGATCGGATGACTTTTTTACGTCATTGTGATCATCTATGACTAAGGACTGGGAGGAGTTGTATCCGATGATGAGTAGGTCGTGGGTTCGAGTCCCGGTATATCCACGTCTTGGATCCTTGAACAGGGGGCGCTGTATCATGGCTGACCCTGCGCTCTGACACCCCCCCACTAACTTACAGACAAACTGAGATGTGTGAGGAAATTATTGATCTGTTATGTAATGTTTATTAAATATATCTATAATATATAACTGGGTATCATATATGGGAGTCAAAGGATACACCCTGTATGGAATACCAACCCATCACACACACACACACACACACACATTCACACACTAGGGACATTTCACACACACACACATACACTAGGGACAATTTTCCAAGGTGCCAATCAAGCCTACCGTGCATGTTTTTTGGACCGGGGGAGGAAACCGGAGAACCTGGAGAAAAACCCCCTGAGGCACGGGGAATGGGAACCTGGAACCCTGGCGGTGTGAGGCGAATGTACTAATGTACTAACCACTAAGGGTGGTTAGCTCAGTGGTTAACTCTGGACCTGGGAAGATCAACCAGGTGTGGGGATCAAAAACCCCATTGCTCAGGTGGTCAAGCTGCTGGATACCCCAAGTGCAAGATCTGCAACCCCATGGGCCTTGAGTAAGGCCCTTAACCCCTGTCAACTCACAAAGTTGTAAGTCTGCAGTTGTCATGGATAAAGGTTTGTCGTGCCAAAGTTCCTTTGCCTTTATAAATGCAAGGAATGTAAATGTAAATGTAAATGTAAACCCCCGTGTCCCCCAAAAGACAAGTTACAGTTCCTTTTCACTTTATAAATGTCTTGTAAAAATGTGTGAGAAAAAAGAAAAAAAGTATATATGAACTATTATTATATATAATGATATATTATATACATATGACATATTATAGGGGTTTCCATTATCACGGTAGGGGTGGATATATATGCTTATAGCATTCCATCCAGGGGTATCCGATGCCTATATATGCCCCAGCCGAGATAGACACAGACTCCCCAACTATGGAATAATATGATATGGAAGGTTCCACTCAGTTTGCATCATCCTCGTGCCTCAGGGGGTTTTTCTCCGGGTTGTCGGTTTCCTCCAAAAAACATGCACGGTAGGTTATCCACCTTGGAAAATTGTCCCTAGTGTATGATGTGTTGGCATTCCATCCAGGGTGTATCCTGCCTTAATGCCCTGAGATAGACGCCGTAGAAGATGAATCGGACTCCCCGTGACACGAGGAAGATATAAAGCGCTAGTAGAATATATATATATATATATATATAGATATCTCTATATATATATATATATTATATATATATATATATATATATATCCTACATTGCACACAGTGCAGCAAACTTCTACATGACATTTTTCTTTCCTGGTTTCAGCCACTGCGTTGTGAGAGTGTGAACTGGCGTCAGTGTCTCTGAATGAAAGCTCGGAGAAGGAGGTAAAGAAATCCTGCCCTTCACACATTCCTGTGGATTTATTTCAGTGTGGTCAGTGGAGATACGGAAGGCCTTTTTTTCTTTTCTTTATGAAAAACGTGAAGGCTTTGACGATCGGCAGCGAGAATAATATCAGTAACGGAGACTCTGCAGAGGTGAAGGCTGAGTCTCGGTCTGGTGCTTTATACCTTTCTCTCCCTCCTGCGTCGTGAATGCACAATAGAAGAGAGAGAGAGAGAGAGAGAGAGAGAGAGAGAGTCGGAGGGGAAGAGGGCGTTGTTGGGAGCGGGGGTTCTCCGGTTTTCTTTCCGACCTCGTGGACCTGCAGTGCAAACCTATCGTTTAATTAACTCCTGTTTTATTCGAGGGAGAGTCACAGAGGGTAAAGTCCGATTCATGTTCTCCAGTTACACAACAGTGTCCGGGGAAAGTGTCATAAATATGTGCTCCCCCCAAAGTGCAAAAAATACAGCACGTTTCAACTCCTCGTGTATCCCCGTCATGATGAGGCCTTTTAATACACATCAGTATTGGTAAACTGGGGTTTGAACCTCCAACCTTCTGATCACTTCTATCCCAGAGTCTTATCCACCGTGCCTTTTGGGGTGGTTTCCAAACCCGGGAGTAGCAGCTTGGAAATCCTGGGGCTTATTGGAGCTGGAAAGGGCGTGATACAGCGCCCCCTGGAGCACAGAGCGTTAAGGGCATTGCCCAAGGAGTGGTAGCTTGGAGATACCGGGGACCTCCTCCGACCGATCCGACCTCCGAACTCTTCCAGCACCTGGTAGCAGCCTGGTAGAGCTTCACAAGTGTGGTAGACATCTTCAGTCAGCACCAGTAGAAACACAGCGTGGTAGAACATCTTCAGCATGACACAAGTGTGGTAGAACATCTTCAGCAGACACAGCGTGGTAGAACATCTCAGCATCAAGTGTGGTGACATGGAACATCTTCACCATGACACAAGAACATCTTCGTGTGGTAGAACATCTTCAGCATGACACAAGTGTGGTAGAACATCTTCAGCATAATGCAGTGTGGTGAACACCTTCAGCATGACATAAGCTTCGTAGAACATCTTCAGCACTTGACACAAGTGTGGTAGAACATTTTTAGAAAGATACGTGTGGTAGAACATCTTCAGCATGACACAAGTGTGGTAGAACATCTTCACCATGACACAAGCGTGTAGTAGAACGTGGTAGAATATCTTCAGCATGACACAAGCGTGGTAGAACATCTTCAGCATGACACAAGCGTGGTAGAACATCTTCAGCATGACACAAGTGTGGTAGAACATCTTCACCATGACACAAGCGTGGTAGAACATCTTCAGCATGACACAAGCGTGGTAGAACATCTTCAGCATGACACAAGCGTGGTAGAACATCTTCACCATGACACAAGCGTGGTAGAACATCTTCACCATGACACAAGCGTGGTAGAACATCTTCACCATGACACAAGCGTGGTAGAACATCTTCAGCATGACACAAGTGTGGTAGAACATCTTCAGAACATCTTCACCATGACACAAGCGTGGTAGAATATCTTCAGACACATGGTGGTGACATCTTCAAGACACAAGTGTGGTAGAACATCTTCACCATGACACAAGCGTGGTAGAATATCTTCAGCATGACACAAGTGTGGTAGAACATCTTCAGCATGACAACAAGTGTGGTAGACACTTTAGAAGATACATGTGGTAGAATAGAACATCTTCAGACACATGACACACATGACAAAAGCGTGGTAGAACATCTTCACCATGACACAAGTGTGGTAGAACATCTTCACCATGACACAAGCGTGGTAGAACATCTTCTTCACCATGACACAAGCGTGGTAGAATATCTTCAGCATGACACAAGCGTGGTAGAACATCTTCAGCATGACACAAGTGACACAAGCGTGGTAGAACATCTTCACCATGACACAAGCGTGGTAGAATCTGGTAGAACATCTTCAGACCATGACACAAGCGTGGTAGAACATCTTCAGCATGACACACCAGACACAAGCGTGGTAGAACATCTTCACCATGACACAAGCGTGGTAGAACATCTTCAGCATGACATCAAGTGTGGTAGAACATCTTCACCATGACACAAGCGTGGTAGAACATCTTCAGCATGACACAAGTGTGGTAGAACATCTTCAGCATGACACAAGTGTGGTAGAACATCTTTTCAGATCACCATGACACAAGCGTGGTAGAATATCTTCAGCATGACACAAGTGACACAAGCGTGGTAGAACATCTTCAGCATGACACAAGTGTGGTAGAACATCTTCAGCATAATGCAAGTGTGGTAGAACACCTTCAGCATGACATAAGCTTCGTAGAACATCTTCCATGACACAAGCGTGGTAGAACATCTTCACCATGACACAAGCGTGGTAGAACATCTTCAGCATGACACAAGCGTGGTAGAACATCTTCACCATGACACAAGCGTGGTAGAACATCTTCACCATGACACAAGCGTGGTAGAACATCTTCACCATGACACAAGCAAGTGTGGTAGAACATCTTCACCATGACACAAGTGTGGTAGAACATCTTCAGCATGACACAAGCGTGGTAGAACATCTTCAGCATGACACAAGCGTGGTAGAACATCTTCAGCATGACACAAGTGTGGTAGAACATCTTCAGCATGACACAAGTGTGGTAGAACATCTTCAGCATGACACAAGCGTGGTAGAATATCTTCAGAACATCTTCACCATGACATCTTCAGCACAAAAGTGTGGTAGAACATCTTCAGCAGCGTGGTAGAATATCTCAGCATGACACAAGTGTGGTAGCATGACAAGTGTGGTAGAACAAGTGTGGTAGAACATCTTCACCATGACACAAGCGTGGTAGAACATCTTCAGCATGACACAAGCGTGGTAGAACGTGGTAGAATATCTTCAGCAAGTGTGGTAGACATCTTCAGCAGCAAAGTGTGGTAGAACATCAAGCATAATGCAAGTGTGGTAGAACACCTCGGTCAGCATATCTTCAAGACCATGAACACTTCAGCTTGACAAGCGTGGTAGAACATCTTCATGACACAATAGACATGACAAGCGTGGTAGAATATCTTCAGCATGACACAAGCGTGGTAGAATATCTTCAGCATGACACAAGTGTGGTAGATCATCTTCAGCATGACAAAAGTGTGGTAGAACATCTTTAGAATGATACATGTGGTAGAATATCTTCAGCATGACACAAGTGTGGTAGAACATAAACAGTGCCTCAGTGTTGTTGTTGTTGTTGTTGATGTAAACACTCCTCCTCAGTCCCATGATGCTGGTTGGGGTTTTGGAGCGTCGTTTATGCATTATTAGCTGGATTAGGCCTGACTGGTGTTTTGGTTCTGCACGGTCAGGGTTTTGGTGTAAGGGTACGGTTATCTGTCTTATACCTCGGGGATTTATTCACTTGTAGAGTTTTACATCTAACATGTTTCGTTTTGCTTACAAACAGCGAAGAGCAAAATAAATCACATGTGTGCCCTTTTACAGCAACCACAACACACAACGCCCACAATGTCCTGTTGTCCTGTTGTTTATTTACTTTATTTACTCTCTTACTGTGTTTAACTGCTCTGTGTTTTTCCCCTTTTTAATCGCATCTGTAAAAATATTCCTTTTTTTTTTAAAATATATTTTCTGTTTACGTTTTACAGAATATTCCAATAATCTCAAACATACAATTGGGCAGGGTTAAGGGCCTCGCTCAAGGGCCCATGGCGGAATTTGAACTCATGACCTTTCACGTCCTTCTAATCGTACACTTCACTGTTATTATTATTGTGTTTGTGAATCTTTTCTCTTGGATGCTGTTTTCCTGTTTATTGCTTTGATTCCGATTAATAGATTGGCGATAATAATAATAATAATAATAATAATAATAATAATAATAATAATAAAAGCAAAACAGACACACACACACACACACACACTATGAACTCATATCCTCATGATTTTCTACAACACTACGCTCACACGTGTTTTATTCCCCTTACTCTGCACAAAATAATACTCCTGGTAAGTTAGTGATTAAATTATTAGAATTGACCGGTAGGTCATGAGTTCAAATCCCACCCTTGAACCTGGAATGCATTTCCCCCTGGATAACGGTGTCTGCTAAATGTAAATAGAAGAATAATAAATAGAAGGCGTTGGACTTCTGATCGAAAGGTCGTGAGTTCAAATCCCAGCAACACCAAATATGTGACACTCTTGGGCCCCTAAGCAAGGCCCTCAAACCTCTGTAGGACAGTTGCTGTTCATAAAGCACAACGTCGGCTTTGTGAAGGTGTGTTTAAGATCTGGACGAGGTTTAGGGCTCTGATCATCACCCCTGCTGGTGCAGATACATGGATACACACCTCCTTTAGGACTTTCGAACCTTCACGGGATGTTTTTTTTATGCTTTTCCAATAATAAAAATGAAGTTTAGGAAAAACAAAGCCTGTACCTCGTTTTTGTGTGTTTTAAACATGTTAAACAGTGTTGTGGAGAAAAAAAACCTCTAAATTATACAGGAGAGATTTTTTTCCTGCTGAATTGTGACAGTGATGAATGAAGACAAAAGGACCGGATGTGCAGAGGGTTTAGTGAATGTGCCTTTTTTCTTCTTTAAAAAAAAAAAGATAACAAAAAAACGACCCAAATGGTGGATGAAGCTGGCAGTCTGTCATTCTCCACGCGCCCCCCCCCCCCCTCTCTCTCTCTCTCTTTTTTTTCGTTTTCGCTCTCTCTCTCTTTCTATTTCTGTGCCGTTTGTCATCTGACGCGTCATTAGGACGAACTGCGTGACAGCCGGTGTGTTCAGAGGACAAGATCCAGGTGTAGATAACACTAGTTCATTCCGTTAACTCTCTCTCTATCTCTCTCTTTATCTCTCTTTCTCTCTTTATCTCTCTCTCTCTCTGTCTCACATTTATCTATCTATCTCTCTATCTATCTCTCTTTATCTCTCTCTCCCCGTCTCTCTCTCTCTATTTCTCTATCTCTCTCTCTCTATCTCTCTCTCTCTATCGCTTTAGTTCTCTCCTCTCTCTCTCTCTCTCTCTCACTCTCTCTCTCTCTCTCCCTCTCTCTCTCCTCTCTCTGTTTATATATATATATATAATATAATATATATAATCCCCCTCTCCTCGCTCCCTATCTCTATCTCTCTCTTTATCCTCTCTCCGCTCTCCTCTCTTCCTACCTCTCTCTCTTCTCCCGCTCGCTCTTTCTCTCTCTCTCTCTCTCTCTCTCTCTCTTCCTCTCTCTCCCTCTTTTCTTTCTCTCTCTCTCTCTCTATCTCTCTATCTCTGTCTCTCTCTCTATCTCTCTCTCTCTTCTCTCTCTCTCTCTCTCCTCTCTCTTTATTTCTCTCTCTATATATCCCTATCTCTACCTATCTCTCCCTTTCTCTCTCTTTATCCCTCTCTCTCCCCTCTCTCTTATATCTCTCTCTATCCCCCCCTCTCGCTCTATCCCTCCTCTTCTCTCTCTCTCTCTCCTCTCTTTTAATATCTATATATTATATCTTCTCTGGTCTCTCTTGCTCTCTGTCTATCTCGTCTCATTATCCTCTCTCCTCCCATCTCTCTCGTCCTCTCCTCTCTTTATCTCTCCTTCTCTCCCCTCTCTCATTCTCTCTTTATATTCCTCTCTCTCTTCTCTCTCTCCCTCTCCCCTCCTCTCCCCCTTTATCTCTGTCCCCCATCTCCTCTATCTCCTCTCTACTCTCTCTCATCTCTCTCATCGTATCTCCCTCGCTCTCTCTCTCTCTCTCTCTATTCTCGTCTCAACTCAGTCTCTCACTTTTTCCCTCTACGGCCCCCTACCAGACCACAACAACAAACACCCCCAGCGATTCCTCTCTCTCTCTTTCTCCTCTCTCCCTTTCTCTATCCCTCTCATCTCTCTCTCCTCTCCTCTCTCTCTCTCTCTCTCTCTCTTCTTCATTGTCTCTCACTTTTTCCCTCTACATTTCATTGTATTGCCCCGTCTCTCTTTCTCTCTTTCATCTCTCTTCATCTCTCTTTCCTTTGCTACGTTGCTCTCATCGCTCATGTAGCTCCAGCGGCAGTCTTGTTTGTCACTGGGCTAAACTGCGTCACACTGCCTGGCGAAACACACACACACACACACACACACACACACACACACACACACACACACACACACAGAGAGAGAGAGCGTGCCCTCGTTCTCTATTCACTGCCTCCAAACTCTGAATGTATCTTAATTAGGACTTTCATTAATGAATGTAATTGATAATTAATTTAAATATAGTTTCTGAAATTAATTACTGAGGAATTCTCTTTAATTAGTGCCGTTAATTAACCAGATGAATTCAAATTTCTCGCTGTCGTTAACGAGCCCAGAGGACGACAGACGATTGTTTACCACAAACACTCCCACCATAGAGAATTTCAGGCACGTTTGAGGTGTGTGTGTGTGTGTGTGGTGTGTGTGTGTGTGTGTGTGTGTGTGTGTGTGTGTGTGTGTGTGTGTGTGTGTATGTGTGTGTTGGCAAACTGTTTTACATCTCAATATAAAAAGTAATATAGCAGTAAGTAAAACCTCATTCACAGCAAATCTTTGCATGAGATGGATTTACATGGATATGTATATAAATAAATAAATAAAATAAATAAAATAAATAACTTTAATATGTTTTTTCTTTGTTTTTCTGCGTAATAAAGGTTGTCTTTCAAAGGTCCTTTAGTTTCTACAGATATCGATCACTGAATCCATCAGTAATAATCCATCCCGACAGTTTTTCCGGCTTCTGACACGATCGGTACAAGAGCGCCCTCTAGAGCGCATATTTATGTTTACGCAAATTATGCACATTAATTAGTTAATTAATTAATATATTGAGATTTATTTCATCGGATACCCTTCCTAACACAACCCCCCCCCACATTTATCCGGGTTGGCTTGTGGAACAGACTGAGCTATTGGGGACGGGGGGGGGGTTTAAGGGCCTTTCTCAAGGGCCCACTAGTGTCATCTCAGTTCATAAGCCACTGCTTTAATCCCTGAGAGTGAAGACGATGTGTGTGTTTTCACACAGAAAAGGTTCAGCTGTGTTTATTGAGGGAACGTCAGACGATCCATCAGCGGCTTTCACTGCTCATGGAGAGAAATAAGTGATGGATGGATGGAGGAGGAAACGCAAAACACTCAAACACTCATCCCCGGGCGGAGAAGTGGAGAAATGTCATTTACATGTTGTTTTTGTAGAGGCCCTCTTTTAAAACATGCATTTGAACACAGCTCTCTCAACTCTCTAGCTCTCTCTCTATCTCTCTCTCTCTCTCTCTCTCCTCTATATATCTCTCTCTCTCTCTGTATATATATATATATTATATATATATATATCTGTCTCTCTCTCGTTCACTCTCTGTTGTCTCTCTATATCTCTCCTCTCTCTCTCTCTCTCTCCTAATCTCTCTCTCTCTCTGTATATATATATTATATATATATATATATATTATATATATATATATATATATATATGTCTGTCTGTCTCTCTCTCTACTCTCTCTGTCTCTCTCTATCTCTCTCACTCTCTATCTGTCTCTCTCTCTATCTATCTCTCTCTCTCTGTATATATATATATATATGTCTATCTCTCGTCTCCACTCTCTAACTGTCTCTCTCTAAACTCTCTATCTTTCTCTCTCTCTGTCTCTATCTATCTGTCTGTCTCTCTCTCTCATCACTCTATCTATCTATCTATCTATCTATCTATCTATCTATCTATCTATCTCTCTCTCTCTCTCTATCTCTATCTCTCACTTCGTTGTTGTTCCCAAATTCTGTAAATAGCTTTGAAGGCTGAAGAGGGAAAAAAAAGCAAGCTGGGTTTAATGACACGTATGACAATTACTGTGTCATCCATGGAAGGAGACACAAATTTAATAAGCTGTGTGTGTGTGTGTGTGTGTGTGTGTGTGTGTGTGTGTGTGTGTGTGTGTGTGTGTGTGTTGGTCTCATGGGCCACCGCAATAATCCCGGCTCTTTCTCTTTATTTTCATTAATACTCGCCGCCGTAATCAGGAAGTTTAATTAATGTAAGTAAGGTCAGGAATTATTACCTCCGTATCGAGGATCTGATCATCGAGGTCGACTCCTTTTATATCTTTCTTTTTATCACTTCTTTTCTTTCTTTTTTTTTCTTTTCTTTTTTTTCATTTTTAATTCTAATTCAAGGAGATATTTTTAAAGCGATTTCACAGAGGACGCTTGAGAGGTCCAGAGGGGCATTTTTAAATGAAGGTTAACCTGCCTGGATGTTCTGCTCTACTTACATAATGCACACACACACACACACACACACCACACACACACACACAACACACACACACACACACACACTTTTATATCTGTAAGCACACCTGAGATCCTTGGCTCTACTTTAAAGTGCAGTGTAGGCTGGAGAGTACATCAGTGTGGTTTTGTGTGTGTGGGTGTGTGTGTGTGTGTGTGTGTGTGTGTGTGTGTGTGTGTGTGTGTGTGTGTTTTCAGCATTTTGTAACACCATTAAAGCTCAGTCCCTGGGTGCAGACGGAAAGCTGCAGGATGTCAATATTTACACTTTGCTCCATCAGGCCCTATGTAGGCAGCATGGGGAGTGCCCTTCAGCAAGTGGAAATGCGAAGGTGTCGAGTGTCGCGCCTGACACAGGCTTTTTGTCCGTCTCTCAGCAGAGGAAATGACAGGGGGAGTTTAGGCGAAAACGAGACGACACGCGGTGACGGACGAGTGCGGCGAGCAAACAGGACGATAGGACAGGTTTATGGGGACGTTTCGGTGTTTTGACCTTGTGGGGACGTTTTAGAGGTCCCCATGAAGATTTTTCTAGGTTTATTCAGATATAAGAGTGTTATTATAAATAAAATATAAAATTTATAAATATAAAATACAATTTTCGATAAGAAGATCCCAAACACAAAACACGTCCAGTGCTCTTCTGAGTCACATCCAAGACTCGTTCATGGGAGTCGCATTGAAGACTCACTTAACATAAACAAATCACTCATTCTTCCAAGACTCGTTAAACATCAATCAATCGCTTCTTCTTCTGATTCGCATCAAAGACTCATTTTAAAATGAACAAATCGCTCGTTCCTCCGAGTTACATCAAAGACTCGTTACAACGAACAAATGATTCGCTCTCCTGAGTCACATTACAGACTCTTTAAAAAGGGACGAATCACTGGTTCTTCTGAGTCACATCCAAGACTCGTTCATCAGAGTCACATTAAAGACTTGCATAAAATCAACGAATCACTCGCTCTTCCAAATGACATTAAAGTCACAACAATGACTCGTTCATCGGAGTCACATGGAAGAGGACTCGTTAAAAATAAACTCTACGTCACATTAAAGATTCGTTCTTCTGATTCACATTAAGGACTTGGTTAAAAACCAACACAATGCCTGATGTGTTTTGCATTGCGTCGAGTGTGTTTATTTTTTTCTGCAGTGTGTGATGATGGTTTATAAATGCAGCGTGAACAATGATGGGCTTTAGCCTGGCTATTAGCCACGCCCGCTTTGTAGCTCCATAACCAAAACTTTCCCGTTTTTTTTCTCTCCCTCCAGACGTTTATATAAAGCTAATGGGAGAATGATGAAAACGTAATATCTTAGACCTCACATCAGAATTTATTCCATGCTGGAGTGCAAGGGAAAAAAAAAACAAACTCAAAACTCAGCGAGAGATCGAGAGAGAGAGAGAGAGAGAGAGGGAGTAGAAGAAGATAAAGAAGAAGAAACATCAAATATGCTTGAAGCCGAGTCTGTTGGGCTTCAGTGGTGGTGTTATGTGGTGCAATCAGAATGTCAGAATGATGCAACCTCCTCCAATACTCACACTTATACAGTCTCCTATACACACACACACACACACATCAGACTATCACACACACACACACACACATGCACGAGACACATGTTGACCGGCTGCTTTTATTTTGAAGTACACTCAGCAGCAGACGGGGAAATCTCCTGTCAGACTCTCACGTCAAATTGATTAACGGGGAAACGTCTTGATTCGCTACGGCGAGGATCCGAGGGCAGCAGCGTGAACACCAGACGACTGCTAAACACATTCCAGCTCCAGCCTCGCTTCCACAGAGCGTCCACGACTCGGAAAACACTCCCCCGGATTGACTAAACGAGCGCCGGGAGCGCTCAGGCTGGGCGGAGGAGGTGGGCGGAGCTGGACAATTACACAGCGGATTACGCAACACTTGGACCGGATGTCAACGAGGAATGGTTTCACCATCACATCACCATCACATGTTCACTACTAAACAGAGAACTCAATGCTTTATCTAATATTGTCCCTTTATCTAATATTTAAGACAATTAAACCCAACATGGTTTAGTGTATGTCTTACTGGTGCGTCGTAATGGTGCATGTTCACGTCTCCTTAGATACTGAAGCCGCTATAATGGTCCTAATGATGACATATAACATGCCATCAATAAAAGGCACCTGATTACTAGTAAATAAAGCAAATAAATATCAATAAAACAATAAAAACCCGTCAGTAATTTGTTTACAGTATGGCGGGTTCTTTGGCCGGTTCCTCGACTCCTGTGTTTTCCTGCATCAGTGTGTAGATCCTGATGAGAACAGCACGAGTGAGATTTGTTTACCACAAACCACCTGACCACCGTTTACTTTATCCTCTGAGTGTGTGTGTGTGTGTGTGTGTGTGTGAATAAGATTGGTATGAACTTCTTTCGGAACCTCCCACATTGAGCTCCACTCGTCCTGGGAGATGTTGCAGATGTTGTTGTGATGGTTTGATGAGATTGAGGTTCAGACGCAGGGACGTGTGTGTTTATCTCCCAGGTGTTCAGGAAGCAGGAGATCTACCGCTCCATCTTCCCCGTGTAGCGCTGAGATCTTGGTGGCGCTGGTTCTGTGGTTCTGGAACAGGATTCGGGTCTCAAAGAGGGCGTCCAAAGCAATCCAACTGCAGGAGAAGCACGTAACAGGGGAAAATACCGGGTGTCCAAATACTTTTGGAAAGAGCTTGTCCTATTATTATTATTATTATTATTATTATTATTATTATTATTATTATTTTTATTTTTTTTATTATTATTATTAGTATTATTATTATATTATTATTATTATATATATAGTACCTAGTAGTATAATAATACGTATAATAATTAATTAATAATAATAATAATAATAATAATAATAATAATAATAATAATAATAATAATGATTATATTATTATTGGTTATTATTATAGTAACAATAAGAATAAGAATAAGAATAAGAATATTATTATTATTATTATTATTATTATTATTATTATTAGTTAGTAGTAGTAGTAGTAGTAGTAGTAGTAGTAATAGTAATCCCCTTCTTATTCTTCTTCTTCTTCTTATTATTACTATAATAATAATAATAATAATAACAACAACAACACACAAAACACAATAATAATAATAACAATAATAATCATATCATTATATTATTATTATTATTATTATTACTATTATTATTATTATTATTATTATTATTATTATTATTATTAAAAGTGGAGACTTTTTGATGTGGATGGAGATGTAGCGCACCGGCACGTCTGGTATTTGTCATATTTATGGCTTTGTTCCATTCTAAATCTAATACCATGTGTGTGTGTGTGTGTGTGTGTGTGTGTGTGTGTGTGTGTTTGGTTGTTAAGTGTTGTTTTCTGGATTGTGTCTTTGTTCGGGATAAACTGTCTATTTGGCTGGAGGCAGGAAATCGAAGGAGAGGTCACCGAGCCGGGCTCGCTCAGATCGAGTGTGTTTATTTTTAAACCTGAAGTGTTTCCTGAGTGAGTGTGTGTGTGTGTGTGGGTGTGTGTGTGTGTGTGTAAGAAATGTTTTTTTGTCTTCTTCAGGATGTTATGTTTTTATAAAGCGAGGTGTTGAGAAGCTCATAAAAGTCTGACTTTGTTTTTTTTTTCTTCTCTCTCTCCGGCTCGGGTTCTTCGCTTCAGTGAAACTCCACCTGCTGAAGCACTAAACAGCCTCATTTACAGCACACACACACACACACACACACACACACACACACACACACACACACACACACACACACCACAATGACCTGGCACCACTAGGATGTGGTCGTGTTACCTTTTTGAATGACAAATGACGGAGGAAAATGAAGGCGGCCACGACCGCTCTCCTCCCGCCTGCTTTTCATTTTGATGGTATTTGGTTTTGACCTTCACTTGGCTTCAAGGTCACCGCGCCGACTCCTATTTAAGAAGGAGGGGTAAATGCCAAAGTGCTGATCCGAGTTAAACAAATTGTCTTTAGTGCAGAGCAAATTTCAGGCTGAATGAAACACCTGAGAGAGAAAACTTTACACTGAATGACTTCCACAAATTCCTGATCGTAAATACAAAATTACACTTCATTCAATTAATGATCAATTTTCCGGGATTTTCCGGGATTTTCCGGGATTTTCCGGGATTTTCCGGGATTTTCCACTGCAGTTTCTGACCTCGGAGTGGATTTGATTTACAAACATATATAATAAATAAATAAATAAATAAATAAAAAACAAATAAAAAATAAATAAATTCTTCATACACGAAATATTTACAATAACTATTATTTTAAGCAACAATTTTTATTTTATTTTTGTAAATGAAGAATATTTACAAATAATTCACAAATATTCGTGTGTATGTAAACACATATAAACTATATCTAATCTTCAGGGTTTTTTCTTTTTTTATAAAATGTATTAAAAATAATCAAACAAAAAAAATGTATAATATAATAAATTAAATATGAATATAGCGATTATTTATTTTATGGCTATATATATATATATAATTTTTTTTTTTTTGAAAAAAAAATCTATAATTCTCTTAATAAATGTTTGTTATTATTATTTTATTATTATTATTATTATTATTATTATTATTATTATTATATTATTATAAATAGGCCAAATGTATCCATACAT
>JACRUU010000029.1:14658750-14666250 GCA_030449085.1 Kryptopterus vitreolus
TTGCATGAGTTTTCCTCATCATGACAGAGAGCATTCTGTGCCGAAGGGAAAGCGTGTGTGTGTGTGTGTGTGTGTGTGTGTGTGTGTGTGTGTGTGTGTGTGTGTGTGTGTGTGTGTGTGTGTGTGTGTGTGTGTGTGTGTAGCAGGTCATGGTGAGATGTCAGAACAGATGAATCATAACATGATCATTGGTGCATTTCCTGCTCCTGAGATTTGGTTCAGAAACGTCGACATCTAGACCTTCTGTGAAGATCAGAGCCAGCTTTCTATCTATCTATCTATCTATCTATCTATCTATCTATCTATCTATCTATCTATCTATCTATCTATCTATCTATCTATCTATCTATCTATCTATCTATCTATCTATCTATCTATCTATCTATCTATCTATCTATCTATCTAATAAATTTGAGTTTGCACTGTCTAGTAACAGTACTGTGGTACTTATCGTTATTGTTATGAACACTCTATGACACTTTGCTATAAGACGACTTTGTGCTCCTTTATGAACATCCTTTTCTAAACTCCGATCTTCTGGAGGATCTTCTGGAATCACTGGTGATTCCGGAACACCTCGTGGAAGCGCGTGGATCCGGTACGGCAGATCCTTCATGGATCTGGCTGGAGCAGGAACACGTTCGGGTCTCCGAGTGCCAATACTTTTGACCATACCATCTATCTATGGGAAACCTTCTCCTGCCTCGGCACGCTCCGTCTTCGCGCCGTTCTTGTCTTCTTCTCGTTCGTCTCGTCTGCGGAGGTGACGGAGCGGCGGAGGATGAAGAGACGCACGTGGAGAAGTGTCACTTGAACGACAGCGGCCATATGCACGACGCCATCTGCTGCTCAGGACACGCCATGCGCCGGCGAACAGGCCCAGGGATGGAAAGAGGGATGGAAGAGGGACAGATGGAGCGTCTGAGCCGGAAAAGAAGGTGTTAATTCATGTTCTTAAACGGCTCCTTCTCACTCATGCTGGGCTTTTTGTTCCTGTATGGAGATGTTTGTTTATCAGGTAGGGGAGGGGAAGGAGTCTCCAGTGTTACAGAGAAATCTCTGTATAAATAAATAAAACTTATTTATTTCAACCATCAAGCTTTTCTTCTTCTCCTACTTAGTATTATTATTATTATTATTATTATTACGGTGAGTATGTGTGATGTGTGTACAGAGATGATGTGATGATGTGTGATGGTGTGTGTGTACAGTCAGGATGTGTGATGTGATGATGTGTGTGTACAGAGAGGATGTGTGATGTGATGATGTGTGTGTACAGAGAGGATGTGATGATGTGTGATGATGTATGTGTACAGTCAGGGTGTGTGATGTGATGATGTGTGATGTGATGATGTGTGATGATGTATGTGTACAGTCAGAATGTGTGATGTGATGATGTGTGATAATGTGTGATGGTGTGTGTGTGATGATGTTTGATGATGTGTGTGTACAGTCAGGATGTGTGATGTGATGACATGTGATGATGTGTGTGTGATGTGATAATGTGTGATGATGTGTGTGTGTGCAGTCAGGATGTGTGATGTGATGCCATGTGATGATGTGTGTGTGTGATGTGATGATGTGTGATGGTGTGTGTGTATAGTCAGGATGTGTGATGTGATGACATGTGATGATGTGTGTGTGATAATGTGTGATGATGTGTGTACAGTCAGGATGTGTGATGTGTGATGATGTGTGTGTGATGAGATGATGTGTGTGTGATGTGATGATGTGTGATGATGTGTGTGTATAGTCAGGATGTGTGATGTGATGACATGTGATGATGTGTGTGTGTGATGTGTGTGTGTATAGTCAGGATGTGTGATGTGTGATGTGATGACATGTGATGATGTGTGTGTGTGTGATGTGATGATGTGTGTGTACAGTCAGGATGTGTGATGTGATGACATGTGATGATGTGTGTGTGTGATGTGATGATGTGTGTACAGTCAGGATGTGTGATGTGTGATGTGATGACATGTGGTGATGTGCATGTGATGTGATGATGTGTGTGTACAGTCAGGATGTGTGATGTGATGACATGTGATGATGTGTGTGTGATGTGTGATGATGCGTGTGTATATTCAGGATGTGTGATGTGATGATGTGATGTGTGATGTGATGATGTGTGTGTGATGTGATGATGTGTGATGATGTGTGTGTATAGTCAGGATGTGTGATGTGATGACATGTGATGATGTGCGTGTGATGTGATGATGTGTGTGTACAGTCAGGATGAGTGATGTGATGACATGTGATGTGTGTGATGTGTGATGATGCGTGTGTATATTCAGGATGTGTGATGTGATGACATGTGATGATGTGTGTGATGTGATGATGTGTGATGATGTGTGTGTATAGTCAAGATGTGTGATGTGATGACATGTGATGATGTGTGTGTGATGTGATGATGTGTGTGTACAGTCAGGATGTGTGATGTGATGACATGTGATGATGTGTGTGTGTGTGATGTGATGATGTGTGATGACAGGATGTGTGATGTGTGATGTGATGATGTGATGTGTGATGTGATGATGTGTGTGTGATGATGTGTGTGTGATGTGTGTGTGATTGTGATGAGTGAGTCAGGATGTGTGATGTGATGACATGTGATGATGTGTGTGTGATGTGATGATGTGTGATGATGTGTGTGTATAGTCAGGATGTGTGATGTGATGACATGTGATGATGTGTGTGTGATGTGATGATGTGTGTGTACAGTCAGGATGTGTGATGTGATGACATGTGATGATGTGTCTGTGTGTGTGTGTGATGTGATGATGTGTGTGTACAGTCAGGATGTGTGATGTGATGACATGTGATGATGTGTGTGATGTGATGATGTGTGATGATGTGTGTGTAAGGTCAGGATGTGTGATGTGATGATGTGTGTGTGATGTGATGATGATGTGTGTATAGTCAGGATGTGTGATGTGATGACGTGTGATGATGTGTGTGTGATGTGATGATGATGATGTGTGTGTGTACAGTCAGGATGTGTGATGTGATGACATGTGATGATGTGTGTGATGTGATGATGTGTGTGTACAGTCAGGATGTGTGATGTGATGATGTGTGTGTGATGTGATGATGATGATGTGTGTGTGTACAGTCAGGATGCTGTATGTTGTGTAGCAGACGTGGGAATTTGTTCCAACCAAGCAGAAGAAATAAAGAAATGGATGAAGAAGAATTATAATGTGTTTAAAATGACATTTCGTGCGTCACCGAGTCTCGGCTTTTATTCACACCGGCTTTAATAAAAGTGCCTGTGTTTTATATTCAATATATATCTGTAATATATTTGTCCTCCACACCTGAGTGTCACACACACACTGCAGGAATTCTGTACACATTCAGTCTACACTTTCCATTCAATTATGTGTGTGTGTGTGTGTGTGTGTGTGTGTGTGTGTGTGAGAGGTGTTTAATGTTTTCATTTCCGCTACATTACAGACTCTGCAATTTTCAATTTCCTGTTTTATTATTCTTTAATATTCTGAAAACTGTGTAAGTGAAGCTTCAGCAATACGAATGTACCTTATTTACCATAACAATACAACACGTAAACACAACAACACAACAACACAACTGACCTGAGAGAGAGAGAGAGAGAGAGAGAGAGAGAGAATCACACTTTAAAAGTTTAGCTCATATCACTCATCACTCATAATTACACCATAAACACAACCATCACCCAAAACTACACATTACCCACCTCCAAAACTACACATTACCCACCTCCAAAACTACACAATACCCCCTCCAAAACTACACAAAATCCACCTCCAAAACTACACAAAATCCACCTCCAAAACTACACATTACCACCTCCAAAACTACACAAAATCCACCTCCAAAACTACACAAAATCCACCTCCAAAACTACACAAAATCCACCTCCAAAACTACACATACCCACCCCAAAACTACACAATACCCCCTCCAAAACTACACAATACCCCCCTCCAAAACTACACATTACCCACCCCAAAACTACACAATACCCACCTCCAAAACTACACAATACCCCCCTCCAAAACTACACATTACCCCCCCCAAAACTACACAATACCCCCCTCCAAAACTACACAATACCCCCCTCCAAAACTACACATTACCCCCTCCAAAACTACACAATACCCCCTCCAAAACTACACAATACCCCCCTCCAAAAAACATTACCACCTCCAAAACTACACAATACCCCCTCCAAAACTACACAATACCCCCTCCAAAACTACACAAAATCCACCTCCAAAACTACACAAAATCCACCTCCAAAACTACACAAAATCCACCTCCAAAACTACACAAAACCCACCTCCAAAACTACACAATACCCACCTCCAAAACTACACAATACCCACCCCAAAACTACACAATACCCACCCCAAAACTACACAATACCCCACCTCCAAAACTACACAATACCCACCCCAAAACTACACAATACCCTCCTCCAAAACTACACAATACCCCCCTCCAAAACTACACATTACCCACCCCAAAACTACACAATACCCTCCTCCAAAACTACACAATACCCCCCTCCAAAACTACACATTACCCACCCCAAAACTACACAAATACCCTCCTCCAAAACTACACAATACCCCCCTCCAAAACTACACATTACCCACCTCCAAAACTACACAATACCCCCCTCCAAAACTACACATTACCCACCTCCAAAACTACACAATACCCACCCCAAAACTACACAATACCCACCTCCAAAACTGCACAATACTCCAGGACACCTCCAAAACTACACAAAATCCACCTCCAAAACTACACAATACCCACCTCCAAAACTACACAATACCCACCTCCAAAACTACACAATACCCACCTCCAAAACTACACAATACCCCCCTCCAAAACTACACATTACCCACCCCAAAACTACACAATACCCTCCTCCAAAACTACACAATACCCCACCTCCAAAACTACACAATACCCACCTCCAAAACTACACAATACCCACCCCAAAACTACACAATACCCACCCCCCCAAAACTACACAATACCCACCTCCAAAACTACACAATACCCACCTCCAAAACTACACAATACCCCCTCCAAAACTACACAATACCCACCCCAAAACTACACAATACCCACCCCAAAACTACACAATACCCACCTCCAAAACTACACAATACCCCCCTCCAAAACTACACAACCCCCCTCCAAAACTACACAATACCCCCCTCCAAAACTACACAATACCCCCTCCAAAACTACACAAAACCACCTCCAAAACTACACAATACCCACCCCAAACTACACTACCCACCCAAAAAAAACTACACAAAACCCACCTCCAAAACTACACAAATCCCCTCCAAAACTACACCATACCCCCTCCAAAACTACACAATACCCCCCTCCAAAACTACACAATACCCCCCCCCCCTCCAAAACTAACACATACCCACCCCAACTACCAATACACCATACCCCTCCAAAACTACACAATACCCCCCTCCAAAACTACACAATACCCACCCCAAAACTACACAATACCCACCCCAAAACTACACAATACCCACCCCAAAACTACACAATACCCCCCTCCAAAACTACACAATACCCACCTCCAAAACTACACTACACCCCAAAATACACCCACCTCCAAAACTACACAAAACACCTCCAATACACAAAATCCACCTCCAAAACTACACAATACCCACCCCATAACTATGCAACATCTACCTCAAAACCACACAACAATCAATTGTGTTTACTTTTTTAAACTCATCTTTTTTTTTGTTCTTTCTTTCTTTTTTATTTTCTGGTTATTAAATCCCATCCTTCCTTTCTCTCTTATTTCTTTCCCCAAATCTAATTTTCAAATCTGATTCTACTTTTACAGGGTTTCCATGCACACCACACACACACACACACACACACACCACACACACACAGTATGTACGTATATATATATATATATATTCCTTCTATGATCGGCAGTGCCATATTTTTTTTTATTTGTTTATTTATTTTTATTTTAAATCAGTATAAATAATTTGAATATTTCATGAACAATATTCTGAAAACATGCATACAAGTATGGCCTATTTTTGTAGCTAGGTGAAGACCAAGACACTTACACACACACACACACACACACACACACACACACACACACACACACACACACACACAGCGTTTGCACAGCTTCATGCTTTTTGGGAAAGATCACGCACTCTGACTGACGAGAACCTCACAGCTCACATCCACATCCGTACCACTGGTGTACATGATGTCTTCATCTGTGTGTGTGTGTGTGTGTGTGTGTGTGTGTGTGTGTGTGTGTGTGTGTGTTTCTCACCAGGGACCGTGCTGTTCGTTCACCTTTGGGAAAGCGGTGTGTCCCAGGGGAAATCGTTCCCAGGGTTCTCCGGGATGACGAACAGCATGTCATAAGAGAAAGTAGGACACACAAACACACATAAACACTCATTTACTCACATGTAAACACACACACACACACACACACACACAAACACACATAAACATAAACAAGGACACAACGTTTAGATGTAAAACAAAATCAGTTCTCTAACCGTTCTCTTTCTTTCCCTTTTACTTTCTTTTTATGTCGCTTTAATTAATGATGTTCTTTCTTTTAGTCTTTCTTTCTTTCTTTGTAGAGGTAGATACTGTACAGCTGGAGGGTGGAGATGTGAATCAGGATGAAGATGATCAGGATGAGGATCAATATTAGGATAAGGGTCAGGATCAGGATTATGATGAGGATCAGGATGAGGAACAAGATGAGGATGATGAGATGATGAAATGATGATGATGATGAGATGATGATGATGATGATGATGATGATGATGAGATGATGTGATGATGATGATGATGATGATGATGTGATGATGTGATGATGATTGATGATGAGATGATGTGATGATGATGATATGATGTGATGATGATGATGCGATGAATGATGATGTGAGATGATGATGATGATGATGGAATGATGAGATGATGATGATGATGTGATGATGTGATGATGAGTGATGATGAGATGATGATGAGATGATGATTGATGATGTGATGATGATGAATGATGCGATGATGATGATGATGATGAAATGATGAGATGATGATGATGATGATGATGATGATGATGATGATGATGATGATGAGATGAATGATGGGATGATTTGATGATGTGATGATGAGATGATGATGATGAGATGATGTGATGATGAGATGATGTGATGATGAGATGATGCGATGATGAGATGATGTGATGATGAGATGATGAGATGATGTGATGATGAGATGATGTGATGATGCGATGATGTGATGATGAGATGATGTGATGATGTGATGATGTGATGATGTGATGATGAGATGATGTGATGATGTGATGATGAGATGATGTGATGATGAAATGATGAGATGATGAGATGATGAAATGATGAGACAATGATTGGATGATGAATGATTTGGATGATGAAATGATGAGAT
>JACRUU010000029.1:14668750-14681250 GCA_030449085.1 Kryptopterus vitreolus
CTCGGAACTCGTTAGAAGCGGACGTTGGTGTGTTTAATCTCCGGGTGTGCGGTGGATGTTGTTGTAAAGAGGAGCGTGTGATCGCTGACCCTCCCCGGAGCGCCGCGGCTTTTCCCACGCAGCCAATGACACTGATTTATACGGCGAGTGACATCACGGCTCGGAAAAGCGCGACACACACTGACGGGGAAAAAACGCTAAATTAATTAATCAAGCGCCGCAGAACATGGACACCAGTGACGGAGCCAGCGGGAGCCAATCAGTATGAATAATTAAAACACACACATTGTGTGTGTGTGTGTGTGTGTGTGTGTGTGTGTGTGTGTGTGTGTGTGGAGGTCGGTGTAATTTAACCTTCACTCAGAGGACAAAGTGTGTTCCCATAATCCTGCTTTCAGAAACATAAACAGCTCTTCAAGGCGCTTTTCATAACCGAGCCGCTCTTTAACGCTCGTGATGGCGTGATATTTAGCGTGGCATTTCCACACACACACACACACACTCACACACACACACACACACACACACACACACACACACACACACACATAATTCATCCTTCACCTTTCCCTGAAAAATGGATAAAGGCCCTATTTATAGAGGCGTAGAGAGAGAGAGAGAGAGAGAGAGAGAGGGGGAAGAAGGAGAAGAACAGAAGGCGGAAGTCATTTTTTGTCTTTTTTTTTAATGACAAGTCTTTTTTCTTTTTTTTTTCTTTTTTTGTTTCCAGTTTTCACACTTTAGCTGCGATGTGGAAATGAAGCATCGGAAATCTCATTAAGTCCCATCGCCGTGTGTTGACATTTCATTTGCATCAGGCAAGACGCACCACATCGCGGCTTTCACACTCCATCCGTCTCATTTCCACCGCCGAGACGCCGTCCACGCCGCCGCAAACAGGAAATCTCTCCCACTTCCTCCCCAGGTTTTTCAATGCGCGCGACGAAAACAACCATTACGACAACGTCTTCTTTTCTTTGTTTTTGTTTATTTGTTAGTTTGTGCCGGACGTTTGTTTGTTTGTTTGTTTGTTTGTTTGTTACGATGCCCAGATGGCACCCAGCTTGGGCCCGTCATCGCTGCTCACAGATATATTTGAGTTGTAGATTTTTTCCCCCTCTTTTTTGATGTTTTATTTTCATTTGTATGTTTGTTCATCGATTCATTCCTTTTTTCTTCCTTTTCTCTATTCATTCATTCTTTCTTTCTTTCTTTCTATTCTTCATTTGATCTCATACTTTATCGAAACTTTCTTCTGAATCTTGTTTTATTTGCTTTGACTTTTAAATTGTGTCTTTCATTTCTTTCTTTCTTTCTTTTTCATTCTTTCTTTCTTTCTTTCTTTTTTTTCATTCCCTTTCTTTCTTTCTTTCTTTCTTTCTTTCTTTTTTCCTTTTTTCCTTTCTTTCTTTTCATGGTTTTCTTTTTTCACGTTCTTTCTTTCTTTCTTATAATAATTTCTGTCATCTGTAATCATTTCATTTTATTTTCATTTTTATTTTATATCTTTTTTTGTATCTTTCTCCTTCTTTGTATGTTTCTTTCTTTGTTTTTCTTTTTCCTTTCATTCTTAAATATTGTAAATTTCTTTACTTTTCAATCTGCAGGAGATTTCTTTTTTTTTCTTTTCTTTTCTTTATTTTATCTCTTACATTGTCTATATTTTCTCTTATATTTATCTTTATTATTTCTCTTGTGTCTTTTCTCAATTCGTTGTTTCTTGTTTGTTTATTTTGTTTTTTGTAATCATTTTGTAATCACCGGAGCCTCGTTTCTCCTGGAGATGTTTATCTGGTTGGTTAGAGTGAATATTATTATTATTATTATTATTATTTGTTTTCTACATGAATAGATCTCGGAGATCTCGGGAGCTCGTCCGGTTCACTGCTCGGGACAAGAGGACGTCTCGGGAGACACTCGGAATTCTGAGCGCTATTCAGATGCAATCTTCTGCCTTCGTGTTTGTCCTCGGTTTATTTTAAAGTTAATATATATAAAAACCCACATGACCTGATTTCTGAAACGGCCTCAGAGCAGTTTATACATGATGTTCTCCTCCGAGCCGGGCTGTGAAGAAGTTACAAAACAAATCGGAAACATTTTCTTTTTTTTTTTTAAACTTCAAATCAATTGCTTGAACTCTTTCTTTAACAATTCAAAGATCAGGGTCACGAACATGCACTCGGGTTAGATCCGGGGTCGGCTCGGGGGAAATCCATATTCATAAAGACGGATGCAGGCCGAGGTCACATGTGGGAGACGCGGGAATATTATTACACTCCAGAAATGAAGTAATAACCTGCAAGAAGATTCCGAACGGAGGTCCTTCCCAAAATTCAGAAAGCATGCAATTATATATATATATATATATATATATATATATATATATATATATATATATATATATATATATATATATATAATATATATATTATATTTAAATATATATATTATAAATATGCATTAATATTTCTTCTCACTTTCAGGCCAGAACAAATCCACCTCCATGAAAACGTTCAGTTTTCATTCGTTCTTTCCGTCGTATTATTTTAAATAATTAACTCATGATTATAATCCTTCCATCTTTATTTCTTTCACTTTTTCTGTCTTTTTCATGCTTTGTGTTTTTTTTTTCTTTTTTTTATTACATGCTGTAAATTGATTGCATTTTTCAGTTTTGCAGGAGATCGTTTTGTTCTTTTCCTTTCTCAGAATAACTGCATGTTTTCTTCGCCACGGCGCTTCGTCTCAGATATTCTTTCCTTTTCTTTGATTGTCTTTTTATAGCTTTTTTTTTTGTACATCATTTTAAAATATAACAAAAATCATTTCCATTCTATAAAACCTGCAGCACAGGCCAGTCCCTGACTTTACACTATTTACCGTATTTATAATAATTACACATTAATATTTAATGTTTCCATTTACGCACTCTTTATAGTGTCACGGATGGATGGATGGATGGATGGAAATTCCAGCGTGAATAGAAAATGTCAAAAGGGTGTGTGTGATTCCCTTATTTTAGATGGCCCTCTAGGAGGCGCTACAGAGTATATATATATATATATATATATATATATATATATATATATATATATATATATATATATATATAATGTCAATCAATTTTTTAATTATTTACCGACAATTAATCGTGATTAATCGCAAACACGTCTACCTTAAATGAACCCTTTACACGTGTTTAATTCTCCAATCAACATGCAGTTATAAATGCTTTATGCAAATATATGTTAATTATTAGTGAAAGCAAACCCAACATAGCGCATCATTTTGTAAACGACGGTGTTTTAAACGACGTAAATCATCAGGACACCGAGTTTCCACACGTTTCCACACGGACGCTTTGGATTGCCGGATTTGTGCATCGTGGTGGATTTGAGATATAAAAAGTGTGTTTATTTATTTTTCTTTGCAGCTGAAAAACGTCAGGAATAAAAGCCATTTCTATTTTGAATGAAAATGGTCAATATTTGTATTCTTCATGTGTTTTTTGTCCTTTTTTTATTCTCTCCATGTTCTTACAGGGGAGACGTTTTATGGAATTCTCCGTGTGTTTATGGGGGTTTATGGGTTTTTGACAGGTTTGGGTTTCCGAGTGAACGTAACATTGTATTATTCCGCATCTAACCAAGAATCACGTATATAGTAGGAAAGGTCAGATTCTTCCAAACACACTCCAAATCCCAGTGGAACATCCACCCCGAGGAGTGCAACTTGTTATAACACTTCATTGGGATGTTTTAAAAGGCGTCATATTTATGCCGGTGACATCATTATTGAAGAAGTTCTTATATTTTAAAACCTAACGTTCCGGTAAAGAAAAAAAAAAAAAGAAAAAGACATTTCTTGCTTGGAAGTGTGTGAACTTGCGTGATGTGTGTATACAGAGTGAAAAGGAAAAGCGAGTGAGTGAGAGAGAGAAGGAAAGTAAAAATTCTCTGTTCAGTTGTCAGTCATCATAAACATATCTGTCACAACCATCTGGGACTCAGTGATCCGGAATTCAGCTTTTCTTTTTCGCCATAATGCCGAAACCTTTCAGTCTCCGTCTCTCCTAAAGCGAGCGTATCCCGCTCCCAGCGAGTGGAACGGATGGGATTTCTCCCGTCTTTGATCTTTACTTTCAAATGATGCCATCTGTGTGTGCAGCCGCCGCCGAGCAAGGCGGTGTGTGTTGACAAGCGCCAGGCATTAATATTGAAATGAGAGCAGTTACCCAGAGAAATGGTGCGTACACGTGTCTCGTACGCCGGCGTTCCGACGGAGGGCTCGTTTTTTAAATAAATAAATAATGTGGATTGTACCTGCTTTTACCTACATCATATATAAATACCCATATATATATATATATATATATATAAATAATGTATTAATTTGATTAGAAAGTGATTATTCTGTTTTCCTTTAAACGTCTTCGACTAAACCACCGAGTAAACGACTGCTCCCCGGTCGCCATGGTTACATGTGTTTTTGAAATGTTTTTTAATTGATTTTTCTTTCTTTTTCCTCCCCCTCCCCCTTCCTCCACCAGCCCCCCCCCCCTCCCTCCCTCCCTCCCTCCCTCCCTCCCTCTCTCCACCCAATCCAGAGATTCCAGCTGTCATCCAATCTGGAGAAAGTGTGTATTTTTAAATCGCAAACTCAGATAATTGAAAACTCTTTTTTTTTTTAAAACCTCACACACTTTCTGTAACAAAAAACTAAATACCTACGGATGTATGGTGTAGATTAAAAGGAAGGAGTCTCCAGTTTCAGAGATTATTAAATTTCAGTACCGATCTTAATCCCGGGAGTCTTAACGCCGAGTCGAGGATTATTTATGACGGATAAATCATATCGACAGGTGTTTATCGTATCGCCAATATACTTAGGGAATGTGGTTAATGCTCGGGGGTACTGATAGGAAGGTCAGGGGTTCGAGCCCAGCAGTTATTACCACTCTTTCTTGTTGAAACATTCATTCATTCATTCATTCATCTTCTACCGCTTTATCCGATCTTCCCTCGGGTCACGGGGAGTCTGTGTCTATCTCAGGCGTCTATGGGCATTAAGGCAGGATACACCCTGGATGGAATGCCAACCCAACCGATCACAACACACACATAACAACACACACACACACACACAAACACACATTCATACACTAGGTGACAATTTTCCAAGGTGCCAATCAACCTACCGTGCATGTTTTTGGACCGGGGGAGGAAACCGGAGAACCCGGACCCTTAAGAACCCTGAGAAAAAAACCCCCTGAGACACGGGGAGAACATGCACAAACTCCACACACACATGGCCGAGACGGGAATCGAACCCGGACCCTGGCGGTGTGAGACGAACGTGATAAACACTAAATCACCGTGCTCCTTTTTGCATAAATACAGTAATAATGAAATGTAATAAAGATACAGTAAAATGCACTTATCGATGATTAATGATATAAATTAATCATTTAGCGTTAAAATGCATGAAAATGTGATATTGCTGAAAAACACCATCAAATCATTGCTGTGGATATTTTATGGTTTCTGCAAAACAATTATTTGTTGTTTTCACCATGACTTCCGTGTGTCTGTGGGGGGGGGGGGGGGGGGGGGGTGGGGGGTCGTGGGGGGTGGCGGGGGTCTGGATCTAATTATAATGAGGTAAAACTCAAGGTCAGTCGTATTCCGTAACAACGGATTCCAAGAATTCCCACGTCAGGAAAGAGAAGCGAACCAGTATAATAAATAGTGAACATTCCTGCACCGGATCCCAGCGAGCTCGGATTATGAAGCTTGCCATCTTTCAAGCTAATCAACACGCCGGAACTCCCATCACGCTAGCCGATAAGGTCAAAGGTCTTGTTAGTGCTTTGTGCGCTTTGTTAGTGAAAAGGTCAAGAATGCGACATGTTTCACAAAATCAGCGTGTTAAACACTTTAATTTCCAAAACAGAGAAGGAAAGTCTAGCTGTTAACTGGGGGGGAAATAAAATGTGTGTGTGTGTGTGTGTGTGTGTGTGTGTGTGTGTGTGTGTGTGTGTGTGTGTTTTTGTTTTGAATACATCCATGCTACAAAACCCGAAATCGTTGCAACCTTCTATAAATTACATACACATATGTTGTATCTATAATATATATATACATATATAGATATATATATATATATATATATATATATATATATATATATATATATATATATATATATATATATATATATATATATATATTGACACAATATGTCATTTAATAACGTTAAAGGATAATGAAACAATTTAACAATAAATGGATAAAAATAATCACCTCATTTAATATGTTCAAAGATAAATCAATGTAACAATTACCGGATAAAAAAATTACATCATTTAATACATTAAAGTATAACAAATCAATATAACAATTATCACAATA
Organism: Kryptopterus vitreolus; assembly: GCA_030449085.1. NCBI lineage: Eukaryota > Metazoa > Chordata > Actinopteri > Siluriformes > Siluridae > Kryptopterus > Kryptopterus vitreolus. The sequence continues at coordinate 14,675,164 of JACRUU010000029.1, forward strand.
TGTAATTTAATAATGTTAAAAGATAACACATCAATATAACAATAAATAAACACAATACGTTGCTTGATACGTTAAATGAGAGCAAATCAATGTAACAGTTATTGGATAAAAATAATCACAATGCATATTTTAATGCATTAAAATATAACAAATCAATGTAACAATAAACGGATCAAAAAAATCACAATACGCCATTTAATAACTTTAAAAGATAACTCAATGTAACAATAAATGGATAAAAACAAACACAATATTTTGTTTAATACGTTAAATGACAGCAAATCAATGTAACAATTACTGGATAAAAATAATCACAATGCATATTTGAATACATTTAAAGATAATAAATGAACAGTACGAGTAAAGTCAGTTGTTGATTGGTTAGTTTTGTGTGGATAGATTTCCGACAGCAGCACGGAACGGCGCTGGATGAAGAGCGTCACTTGATCTTTGAAAAGAGAGAGAATCGAGAGAACAAGTAACAGAGGATGTTGATGTTGAAGTGCGACGCCTCATCGACGCTTAATTGGGCTTCTTTTAACACTCATCAGATTTTAGGTCAAGCAGAGTAACTGAAAAAAAACACAAATCGCGAATAACTGTTTCCACGACGGTCTGAATTATTATTATTAATAATATTAATAATAATAAAAATAATAATAATAATAATAATAATAATAATAATAATAATAATAATAATAATAGTAGGGGCACGGTGGTTTAGTGGTTAGCACGTTCGCCTCACACCGCCAGGGTCCGGGTTCGATTCCCGTCTCGGCCATGTGTGTGTGGAGTTTGTGCATGTTCTCCCCGTGCCTCAGGGGGGTTTTTCTCCGGGTTCTCCGGTTTCCTCCCCCGGTCCAAAAACATGCACGGTAGGTTGATTGGCACCTTGGAAAAAATTGTGTGTGTGTGTGTGTGTGTGTGTGTGTGTGTGTGTGTGTGTGTGTGTGTGTGTGATGGGTTGGCATTCCATCCAGGGTGTATCCTGCCTTAATGCCCATAGACGCCTGAGATAGACACAGACTCCCCGTGACCCGAGGGAAGATCGGATAAAGCGCTAGAAGATGAATGAATGAATGAATGAATGAATAATAATAATAATAATAATAATAATAATAATAATAATAATAATAATAATAATAATGAAATAATAATAAATAAATCCCAATTGCAGGGAATTCACAAGAGCTATTTAAGTCTGCAAAGGAATGAAAGCGTTTGAAGTGTATTGTTAAGCAGACGAGAGTAAAAAGGATAAAAAGTGAGCAAAAAAACGACAGAGAAAAAGAGGAAAAAAAGAGAGAGAGAGAGAGAGAGAGAGAGAGAGAGAGAGAGGGGGAGATGCTTATTATTCCACATTCCTTTCGGTTTTGGCTCAGTGTGGATCCGAGTCAACAGGAGATTAAAGAATAATCATAGAGGGGAGTTGGAGTTATTACTGTGCCCTCATCAGAGTGTTTCCGAGGCAGACGTTCGCTTTTCAGCCTCACACACACCACACACACACACACACACGCACGCACACGACGGTAATTGAGCTAGGCGTGCGTCGGTACGCCCGCCGAACAGCAGGCACTTGGAACGCGGCGCTGCCAGCGTGGAAAGCCCAGCACGCTGCACCTTGTAATCCCCTTATTAGGAATTTGAGAAATGTGAGATTAGTGTTGACTCTTGTGCATGTATTATTTATGGGGACTGTAGTGCACACGTTCTTTTCTCGATCACTTCTTTTCAAGGATAGTATACCCTTCACACACACACACACACACACACTATCTGTATGACATGGTGAGAAGAAGTGAGCTCGTGAGTGATGCTCCGTACTCAGCGAGGCGCTTCAGAAGAAAACAAAAGTGAAGAAAAGTACATTGTTGTGTTTGTGTGTGTTTTTTTTTCATCTTCTATTCTTCTTTTTTGGTGGAAGAAAAGGTTTCACCTGGACAAAATTTCTTTTAAAGATATAAAGATATTGGCATTGTAGCGAAACAACACAGTATGTATATATATATATATATATATATATATATATATATATATATATAGGGGGCATGGGGGCATCCATTTCACGGGTTCCGGGTTCGATTCCCGTCTCGGCCATGTGTGTGTGGAGTTTGTGCATGTTCTCCCCGTGTCTCAGGGGAAGGAAATGTGATTTTAGCACCGCGCTTGGGAACAATTTGGGGAACGATGTGACCGTTAACTCTTCATCGTCTCCGTGAGTCGTTTGGTCGGCTCCGGTTTGTGTAAATCTCTCGGATGGAACGTGATCCTGTCACGAGGACGAGGAAGGAAAAACAAACACCTATGAACACCTCAGCACGAGTCCATCGCTTTTATCCTTTATATCAGATTGTGTCTCCCTTCCCGGGTGGCGCAGCAGCGAGACTCGCTCCTCTCCCGTTCCAGCCGAGTCTCGCTATCTGGTACATCGGCTCCGGTTGAACATCGCCTCGTAATCTCGGGCTCCAGCTGAGGCAGGAGATAAAAGTCCGGGGGCTAAAATGACTTGCTAGCAGCACGGCGAAGATCTTGTGTTACTCAACCGCTGGATGTTGATATCCGATTCCGATTATATGAACCCACCTGGAATGGAGGAGGAGAAGGAGGAGGAGGAGGACGCAGGGAAATTATCAGGACATCACCTGAAGGAGAAGTGATGGCTCGACGGAATAAGGACGGCCACAGTGATCCCACGAGACACACCACAGAGCACGGAGAGAAAAGTGCTGAATGCTGAAACACGCCGTTTAAATAATGAGCGCTGGATCTAATTAGGTTTTCGTTAATGTGTGTACAGTTTACTCGTAAATAAACGACAGAAATATATGAACATTTATTCACTGAGGCCTGATTTCGCTGTAATAAGAACCTTTGGGAAGAGTGAGAAACTTTCATCCATAAGGACGTTTGTACGTCGTATACGTATAAATGCCAGAGCAGTATAATTACGTCGCTTTATTCGTGTACTTTACAGAAGAGTAACGTTAAAAGAATTGCATTGCTTTTTATTTATGAGTGGAGGCAAACACAACGCGTCAAACATGCAGTAATACACTAGGGGGCGCTGTGTTTAGACGCCGTTGTGATTGGTGGAACTTGAAGCAAAGCATTTGGAGTGAATAAATGATACTTATTTACCCCATTTTTACTATTTTGGGTTGATGATCATTATAACAAATATCAGTCAGTGTTTGATTATTAATATCATTCTTTGCAGAAATGATAAAAGGATCATTATAGAATGTTATATATAAAAATAGATATTCATTCGTTTTTGGACGATATAACTGGTTTCGAACGCGAGCTCCTCCACACTTTGTCGAGTGATGTCTGACGTTTTCTGACTTCCCGTATGAATCCCAACTCGCCAGACCATGTACCTGTCCGACACATCGCCTCGGAATACTCGGAGAAATTCCGCCGTCAATCCGTCCTCTCCGGGATTGTGTGTCTTCTTCCGTCTGAAAATGAGGCAAATAGTGAAAAAAGAAATAAAAAAATACAATTTAAATAAAATTGTTACATTTTGATTACCATTATATATATAAATACACACACACACACACATATATATATATATATATATATATATAGATATATATATATATATATATATATATTATTATATATATATATCTTATATATATATATATATATGTTTATATGCATATCACAATTTAAAGTCGTTTTAAATTTCTGGTGTGAAATTTAGGAAAGCCCTGCAACTGTCCTTCCTACAGTATCCTTCATTCTTCATCTCCACCATCCACACATGATTTTACATTCTGAAAAAAAAGAAAGAAGGAAAGAAAGAAAGAAAGACGTCTAAAAAAAAAATTGTGTGTCGACAAAAATTATGGTAATGGAATAATTGGTAACGCGCTCCAAATGCAGCAGTTCGAAAAGGATCCACTGTAACTGCATTAGCTAAATTATTTCCCCCTTTTTTCTTAAGTATTATTTTTTTTTTCAAAAACAAAAAAAAAAAAATATATATATATATATATATATATATATATTCATTATTGTATTAAAGTAATAAATACAAAACTGTATACCATTTTGTACACAAATATGAATAAATAAATAAATACATAAGTAAATAAATAAATAAGGGCACGGTGGCTTAGTGGTTAGCACGTTCGCCTCACACCGCCAGGGTCCGGGTTCGATTCCCTCCCGTCTCGGCCATGTGTGTGTGTGAGAGTTTGTGCATGTTCTCCCCGTGCCTCAAGGAGGTTTTTCTCCGGGTTCTCCGGTTTCCTTCCCCTGGTCCAAAAACATGCACGGTAGGTTGATTGGCACCATTGGAAAATTGTCCCTAGTGTATGAATGTGTGTGTGTGTGTGTGTGTGTGTGTGTGTGTGTGTGTGTGTGTGTGTGTGTGTGTGTGTGTGTGTGTGTGTGTGTGTGTGTGTGTGATGGGTTGGCATTCCATCTAGGGTGTATCCTGCCTTAATGCCCATAGACGCCTGAGATAGACACAGACTCCCCGTGACCCGAGGGAAGATCGGATGATATGATAAAGCGCTAGAAGATGAATGAATGAATGAATAAATAAATAAATAAATAAATAATTACATGCAGATGTAATGCCCGCCTCTCTGTGTGAGCAAAAGTTTTGGGACACCCAACATTTCCAGCTCGTCCCTAATGAATAAATAAATAAATATGAAATATATATATATCTATATATATATAGATATATATATATATATATATAGTATACATATACACATTCATTAATTAATAAAAATTAAATAACATACAATACAATTCAATACAATTAAATAAATGTGATCCCCAGTTGTCGGAATAAAACGCTCCACACTTCTGGGAAGATCTTCCACTAGATTTGTGTGGAGGTTTTGCTGGTGATACTGGTGGGACTGGTGGTACTGGCTTAGAGGTGAGATCTGTGGTGTCTCCACAACAGAACTCTGGAGATGGAGATCTTCCACACCAACATTTCCATGTTCGTGGAGTGTGTTTTGTGCACAGGGACTTTGTCACACTGAAGTGAAGGTCAAATTTCATGCTTCTGCTCCAAAAGACGTCCAGTGTAATCCACATTTATGGTAAAAGTCAGGTGTAGGGACGAGCTGGAAATGTTGGGTGTCCCAAAACTTTTGCTCACACAGAGAGGCGGGCATTACATCTGCATGTAATTATTTATTTATTTATTTATTTATTCATTCATTCATTCATTCATTCATCTTCTAGCGCTTTATCCTGATCTTCCCTCGGGTCACGGGGAGTCTGTGTCTATCTCAGGCGTCTATGGGCATTAAGGCAGGATACACCCTGGATGGAATACCAACCCATCACACACACACACACACACACACACACACACACACACACACACACTAGGGACAATTTTCCAAGGTGCCAATCAACCTACCGTGCATGTTTTTTGGAACCGGGGGAGGAAACCGGAGAACCCGGAGAAAAAAAAAACCCCCTGAGGCACGGGGAGAACATGCACAAACTCCACACACACATGGCCGAGACGGGAATCGAACCCGGACCCTGGTGGTGTGAGGCGAACGTGCTAACCACTAAACCACCGTGCTCCTCTTTATTTATTAATGTATTTATTATTTATTTTATAAATTTTTTCTCGTGTCCTTGTGAGTTCGTTCCTGCACTGTAACCTGACATGAGCATTTCCAGGAATCTTTGCATTCCGGGGATATTTGGGAAATAAGCGCTATTCGGCGCGGAGAGTTTATTAGGATCAGCGTTCACGTCTCAGATCCTCTGCACTAATTCACAAAATCACCCATTAAAAAGAACAAAAAACAGGATTTATTGATATATATATATATATATATATATATATATATATATATATATATATATATATATATATATATATATATATATATATATATATATATATATTTGTTTTGCGGATGATAGGAACGGCGTGTTTATGACATGTTCTGGTCCGTGAGCGATGCGTGCGTTACGTGTTTGTTTGGCTTTCAGGAAGCCAGAGGGAGACCAGAGGGAGACCGTATTGATCTCCACTCATCTTTCATACAGACACGGGATATTTCATAGGAATCGATGAGGAGC
>JACRUU010000029.1:14686250-14688750 GCA_030449085.1 Kryptopterus vitreolus
CTCCAGACCTCCATCTCAGAGGGACGTGTCCAAGTAACATGCAGTAGATTTTCCTCAGACCTGCAACTCCACAATCAGGGTTAACAAAGTGTCATTAAACACTGCAGACGTTTTATACTCCATCCCAGCTGGTGTTTCATACACACACACACACACACACACACATACACACACACACACACACACACACACACACACACACACACACACACACATACAGTGTCATTAGGATATCACATCAAGAAATACATGAAGACCTTGTCTTCTTCTGGGTTTGATGGAGACTCACACAGTCACACTCTTTACCAACACACACACACACACAAACACACATACACACACACTCTCTCTCTCTCTCACACACACACACACACACACACACACACACACACACACACACTCACAGTGTCATTAGGATATCACATAAAGAAATCTATGAAGACCTTGTGTTCTTCTGGGTTTGATGGAGACTCACACAGTCACTCTTTACACACACACACACACACACACACACACACACATATACACACATATACACACACACACACACACACACATTAGTGTCATTAGGATATCACATCAAGAAATACATGAAGACCTTGTCTTCTGCAGACTCGCTCAGATTCACACACACACTCTACACACATACACAAACACACACACACACACACACACACACACACACACACACACACACACACACACACACACACACACACACATTAGTGTCATTAGGATATCACATCAAGAAATACATGAAGACCTTGTCTTCTGCAGACTCGCTCAGTCACACTCTATACATACACACACACACACACACACACACACACACACACACACACACACACACACAACACACACACACACACACACACACACACACACACACATTTGTGTCATTAGGATATCACATCAAGAAATACATGAAGACCTTGTCTTCTGCAGACTCGCTCAGTCACACTCTACACACTACTAACACACACACACACACACACACACACACACACACACACAACACACAACACACACACACACACACACACACACACACACACACACACACACACACACATAAACCACACACACACACACACACACACACACACACACACACACACACACACATACACATTTGTGTCATTAGGATATCACATCAAGAAATACATGAAGACCTTGTCTTCTGCAGACTCGCTCAGTCACACATATACACACCACACACACACTCACACACTAAAAACACAACACACACAACACAACACACACACACACACACCACACACCACACACACACACACACACATACACACACACGCACACACACACCACACGCACACACACACACACACGTGAAACACACACACACACACACACCACACACAAACACACACTCGCTCACACACACGACACACACACACACACACACACACACACACACACACACAGAAAGTACCAGCTCTATTAATTAAGTCCTGCAATTAAGCACAACCCTGATGCCTCCTGTAGGTGCAAATGCGTGTGTTTCCTTTTCCCTCCGATCTCCCGGCGGAAAAAAAGCGCTGCCTCATGAAAGTCTCGCCGTTTTCCACACCGGACCGTCATTGGACTGTTTATTTGCCCTTAAACTGTCCCGCTTCGCTACGTTTATCCCACACAATTACACGCTTCCTGTTTTTGCCACCCCTTAATGAGCATCTCTCTCTCTCTCTCTCTCTCTCTCTCTCTCTCTCTCTCTGATCCCTGAGCGTTGGCGTTAGCGTGTAGCGTACACGCTTTTGGAGTTTGGAGTTGAGTTTGCACTTTCACGCCTGTGTTTTTGGAGACTCTCGTTTTTTTTTTTTTTGCCGTCTTTCCACTCCGGCCGTAATGAGTCGCTAATTATCCTCGCGAGGCCCCTCGGCTAACCTTGGGCTCGACAGCCAAGGACTCGCGCGCCAACCTCAGCCAAGACGCGGCGCAAAGGAATCAGCATGTATTAATGAGGCAATAACATTACACTTCATCAGGGGACGCGACGCATGAGTAGCTCGTATAAATACAAGAGATACAGTCAGCACGCTCCGGGAGTCAACCCGGCGAGCGTAACCACGGCTACGACGCTGCACAACACAATCACCTGATTGGAACAAAGTCATGTTTATTAAACAGGAGATACGTGGGAGGAATTACGACGCTGCTTTTAAAGATCTTTGTCCGTTAAGGGTCACTGATGAACTTCCATTCCCATCATCCTAGTGGACATGTCCAAGTTCCCCATGCACGCATGTCCCCGCTATATAAAGGACTTTTATTGTGCCTTCTATTCGCCATTTTTTTTATTTTTTTCGTTTAGGTCGGATTGGTTGACCTTGTTGTTTTTCTGTAGGCAATAAAATCATGACAAAGTTTTTCAGGAAATGTTTATTTTATGTTTCAAGAGACGACAATCAAAGGGTTTTTCTTTCCTGAAAAGTCTCGATTAAGCGTCTGCAAAAAAGGACCCAGGGGCCTCAGGGGGTTTTTC
>JACRUU010000029.1:14693750-14708750 GCA_030449085.1 Kryptopterus vitreolus
ACAGACAGACAGACAGGTAGATAGATAGATAGATAGATAGATAGATAGATAGATAGATAGATAGATAGATAGATAGATATGGATGGATGGATGGGATGGATGGATGGATATGGATAGATAGATAGATGATAGATAGGATAGATAGATAGATACAGACGACAGATCGACAGACAACAGACAGAACAGACAGACTAGATGATAGATAGATAGATAGATAGATAGATAGATAGATAGATAGATAGATAGATAGATAGATAGATAGATAGACAGACAGACAGACAGATAGACAGACAGACAGACAGACAGACAGATGACAGATAGATAGAGATAGATAGATAGATAATAGATAGATAGATAGATAGATAGATAGATAGATCGATAGATAGATAGATAGATAGATAGATAGATAGATAGATAGACATACAGACAGATAGATAGATAGATAGATAGATAGATAGATAGATAGATAGATAGACAGACAGATAGATAGACAGACAGGAGACAGATAGATAGACAGACAGACAGACAGACAGAGAAGATAGACATAGATAGATAGATAGATAGATAGATAGATAGATAGATAGATAGAAGATAGAGACAGATAGATAGATAGATAGATAGATAGATAGACATAGAGATAGATAGATAGATAGATAGATAGATAGATAGATAGATAGATAGATAGATAGATAGACAGACAGACAGACATGAAGATAGATAGATAGATAGATAGATAGATAGATAGATAGATAGATAGATAGATAGATAGATAGACATAGATAGATATACTATAGATAGATAGATAGATAGATAGATAGATAAATAATACATACATACATACATACATACATACATACATACCATACATACATACATACATAGATAGATAGATAGATAGATAGATAGATAGATAGATAGATAGATAGATAGATAGATAGATAGATAGATAGATAGATAGATAGATAGATAGATAGATAGATAGATAGATAGATAGATAGATAGATAGATAGACAGACAGACAGATAGATAGATAGATATAGATAGATAGATAGATAGATAGATAGATAGAACTTGGTAGCATACTGGTCATACTCGGGTCACCAGTGAAAATGATGAAACCTGTGTTTAGTTTATGTTCCTGAAAGTGGGACGAAAATCAGCCCGAGAACTCGTTTTCTTTCTTCCTTTCTTTTTTTTTTTGTATGTGTTTTTTTTCCCGTTATAGAAGTGGAATTTAATTAGGCAGGAAATGGGGTTCTGTCCTGCAGTTGTTATGAGTGCCGGCATGAACAAATGTAAAACACCTCAGACACGTTCCAAAAATGTGTTACAGCTAATTTCACGCCGCTCGCGAGCTAAAAGAATAGGACGCACCTCTCGCGCGCCCGCGATGCCCCCTGACTAATAAGCGAGAATGTCGTTTCCCGTGCGAGACGCGTCCTCATGACACGCCGTTGCATCATCTCTGTGTTTGAAGTGACTCAGCTCAGCATCGCTCCTCACCTCCTGGGCCAGAGGACGAGTCTGAACAAATATCAAATACAGCTCTTTTATAAAGTCTGATACTTTCATGCTGATTTTGGTCTTCGTGTATTTGCTCTCTTTTTATTATATATATATATATATATTTTTTTTTTTTTTTTCTGCAGACACAGATGTGAGACGTCTCAGCGAGAGAGTCCTTTCTTGTCTGAAGCTCTGCTGCATGCATTATAAAGCTGTGGTGAGACGGACAGGACGGGAAATGAAGTGCTACAATCTCTCTCTCCACTCTGTACAGTTATAAAGCCTTATAAGTGCAATGTGACTTTTGTACGCTCAGCAATTCTCGCGTTCATCCGGAGCCACGTTTTTTTTTCCGGAGGGAATTAGAAACGTCTGGGATCGGGACGGCGTGGTCGGGAAGCGAGGAAGCGGAGATCCTCATGAAGGGGGAAAAAAAGAGACAAAAATATTCATATCCATAATTAATTCAATGAAAGATATTATGCGATATAATATAATATATATAATGAACAGTATTACATAGAATATAATAGCAATAATTCATCTCATATAATAAAGAATATTTTCAATGATTGTATTATTAACAAATATATAAACAAATATAATTAAACAATTAAATGTCCCATTTATTTATTTATTTATCTATAATTTAACGCTTACATGAAACGAGACTTATTAAACTGATTAAACTAATAAATTACACTCGTAAATTAATATATTAAGTAAAATAGTGTGTGTGTGTGTGTGTGTGTGTGTGTGTGTGTGTGTGTGTGTCCCGGATGGCCTTGTCCGGCCCCCAGCGTCTCATTTAATTCCGGAATAGAGATCAGTGTGATTTCTCTTTCCTCCATTCCTCCACAAGCTCCATTATTCCCTCCCTCCATCCCTCCATCCCTACCTCATGCCCACCCCCCCCCCCGCAGCCTTCCCTTCCCTCCATCCCCGAGTGCAATACGACTTCAATCTACCACCAATTTTCAGCTGCAAGTCCGATGCACAATTACACCCGCCGCCTCTAAGTGGATTTTTTTGTATTTATTTATTTATTTATTTTGCAGGATGGAGGATCACAGCGTGCATACGGAGGAGGTTTTAATACGAATCGCTGCTGTCTGACCTAAATTCACACAAATAAATAAATATATGGGTAAATAAATAAATAAAAATAAATAAATAAATAAGTAAATACCCCCCCCCCCCAACTCACACACACACACCACACACACCACACACTCCTTCCTCCGATCCGCCGGCAGCGCTCGGCACTTCCACCTCTGTCTGGATATTTACATCAATTTCACAATTACTTCATAAACAGACATAAAAAAACACACGGCGGTGAAAATAAATTAGAGGCGTATGTATTTGTGTCACAGCGTTTTAAGAAGAAGATGAAGAGGGATGAAAAAAAAAAACTCCCCAGGTCAGAGAATGAGGAAATGAAAGAGAGAGAGAGAGAGAGAGAGAGAGAGAGAGAGAGAGAGAGAGATTCTAAATTGGTTATTGAGGAACACTTGAGGCAATTACTAAAACTGAAATCATTACATAAAGTCCCATGTTTTTCACCCCAAAGATCTAATCACATTAAGCGAAGCCGTCTCTATTTCTGTCTCTCACACATGCTAGGACATTATTATATTTCTCATAGAACCGGATAGAGACCGAGAGAGAGATGAGAGAGAGAGATAGAGAGAGAGAGAGAGAGAGAGAGAGAGAGAGAGAGAGAGAGAGAGAGAGAGAGAGAACGATTCTTTTTGCGGATACTTTTTTTTAAATCAGGTCAGGTTAATCCTGACTTTTTAAAAGTGTTAATATAAAGTTAATAAACAGGGATAGTGAACTTCTAATTCACACTGATTGAATGATGACGGCAGGCGTGATTGAATGATGATTCTGTGCAGTTTGATTGAATGAATCAGTGATGATTGAGTGATTCATTGATGATTGAGTGATGAATGATGACTGAATATTGATTGATGAATCAGTGTTGGTGATCGATGATGATGATCAGTGTTGATTGAATGATTCATTGATGATTGAATGATGATTGAATGATGATTGAATGATGATGATGATGATGATGATTCAGTGATGATTGAATGATGATTCAGTTGATGATTGAATGATTCAGTTATGATTGAATGATGATTCAGTTATGATTGAATGATGATTCAGTGATGATTGAATGATGATTAAATGATTCAGTTATGATTGAATGATGATTCAGTGATGATTGATGATGATTGAATGATTCAGTGATGAGTGATGATGATTGAATGATGATTCAGTGATGATTGAATGATTGAATGATGAGTGATGATTCAGTGATGAGTGATTCATTGATGATTGATGATTCATTGTGATGATGATTCATTGATGATGAATGATTCAGTGATGATTGATGATGATTGATGATTGAGTTGATGATTGATGATGATGATTCAGTGATGATTGTATGATGATTGAAGATTCAGTGATGATTGATTCAATGATGATTGAGTGATGATTGAATGATTCATGATTGATTGAGTGATGATAGAAGATGATTCAGTGATGATTGTATGATGATTGAATGATTCAGTGATGATTGATGATTGATGATTCAGTTCAGTGATTGAATGATGATTCAGTTATGATTGTGATGATTGATTGATTGATGATTCAGTTATGATTGAATGATGATTGATGATGATGATGATGATGATGATGATGATTCATGATGATTGATGATGATGATTGAATGATTCAGTGATGATTTGATGATTGATGATGATGATTCAGTTATGATTGAATGATTGAATCAGTTATGATTGAATGATGATTCAGTTATGATTGAATGATGATTCAGTGATGATTGAATGATTCATTGATGATTGAATGATGATTCAGTTATGATTGAATGATGATTCAGTGATGATTGAATGATTCAGTGATGATTGAATGATTGAATGATGATGATTGATTCAGTGATGATTGATGATGATTGAATGATTCAGTGATGATGATTGAGTGATGATGATGATTGATGATTGATTGTGATGATTGAATGATTCATTGATGATGATGATTGATGATTCAGTGAGTGATGATTGTGATGATGATTGATTGAGTTATGATTGATGATGATGATTCAGTTGATGATTGAATGAATGATGATTGAGTGATGATTGAATGATGATTGATTGATGATTGAATGATTCAGTGATGATTGAATGATGATTCAGTGATGATTGAATGATGATTAAGTGATGATGGAATGATGATTATGATGATTGAATGATTCGTTTAGGATTGAATTAGAGTTTGATGATTGAATGATGATTGATGATGATTGATGATGATTGATGATTCATGATGATGATTCAGTGATGATTGATGATTGAATGATTCATGATGATTGATGATTGAATGATGATTCATGTGATGATTGTTATGATGATTGAATGATGATTGAATGATGATTGAATGATTCAGTGATGATTGAATGATTCAGTGATGATTGATGATGATTGAATGATGATTGAATGATGATTGAATGATTCAGTGATGATTGAATGATTCAGTGATGATTAAATTGACTGATTCCTTTTAAAAATGTTAATATAACGTTAATAAGATCCTAATGCACGTACGCTAGACGTTTCTGTGCGAATTATTCGTCCGACGTCGTGTTTGCACTTAATAGAAAACATGACGTGAAGGAACCGTTTGGGAAATACATGGCCGGGAACATCGGGTGTCCCAATACTTATGGAAACGCCGTGTAGTAAATAATGACCCCTAACAGTGCAATAAATTCTCATTTATTATTGTATTGGAATAATTTTTCCGTCGTGAACTCGTTTTCCTTAACAAGCTAAAACACCCTAAATAACCGGCTTATTAGTGCTGAAATCGACCGCCGCGTATGCACATGTAATATTTCCATATCGTGCCGAGGAATGTCGCGCGATTTATATTAATTACGCCTGATAAAATAATATCGGCCCTAACAAAGGCTCGCCGTAGGGCTCGTCCGCTCGAGGCATGATCGATGCTTTGACCCGTATTACACCCTTTTATTTATATTTATGCCTCAGAGGGCACCTTGAGCACGATCCCAGGCAATTGTTTCCCATAAAGCATCTAATTCGCCTTCTCTCCGCGTTCCTCGGCGGTAAATTGCCGGGCGGACGATCCGCCTATCTGATGAATTGTACTCTGGCTGCGAATCTGCTTCCATCTGGACTCGTGGCTGCTGAGGCAGCTAAACTCACACGCCTATTTATAAAAACCATAAACGCATATCACAGACTTTAAGCAGGCGCATTAAACACCGGCGCGTCTCACGGCCGGCGTAGGCGCTACCGAGACGGAGCGTATCCAGTTACACGGCCTGCTCATGTATGAAACCGGAATACAGAGCGACCCGATTAATAAAAGAAGGCAAATCGGCGTTTATTAATATCGGCTGCCGTGGCTGTTCTGGTTTGTGCAGGATGGATATGATCAGGAAAGACAGGAAACGATAGAAGGAGGAAGGATTCGGATTCTCCCTCTAATCTCCGGATTCATTGCGCTCGTCTACACCAATAACAATAAAACCCCGCCTCGTTTTATTAGCACTGGTTTTCACTGTACTGACTTTTACACTCGTTATTTTATTACATTATAAATGTTCAAGTTTTAATTCACGTTGCAATTGTTACTGGATACAAAAACGGGGGCGTTGTAGTCACGGTGTAATCTGAAAGTGTTACAACTTGTTTCCTTTAAAATGTTGCAGCTTATTCTCTGTTACACTGTACTGAGTGTTACACTGTTATATGATAGTGTGTTGCACTGTTACATTCTATTGAGTGTTACATCGTAACATTGTAGTGAGTGTTACATTGTAGTGAGTGTTACATGGTTTCATTGTAGTGAGTGTTACATTGTTACATTGTAGTGAGTGTTACATTGTTACATTGTAGTGAGTGTTACATTGTAGTGAGTGTTACATTGTTACATTGTAGTGAGTGTTACATTGTTACATTGTAGTGATTGCTACATTGTAGTGAGTGTTACGTTGTTACATTGTAGTGAGTGTTACATTGATATATGTAGTGAGCGTTACATTGTTATATGTAGTGAGTGTTACATGGTTTCATTGTAATGAGTGTTACATTGTTACATGTAGTGAGTGTTACATTGTTACATGTAGTGAGTGTTACATTGGTTTACATTGTAGTGAGTGTTACATTGTTACATGTAGTGAGTGTTACATTGTTACATTGTAGTGAGTGTTACATGGTTTCATTGTAGTGAGTGTTATATTGTTGCATGTAGTGAGTGTTACATTGTTATATGTAGTGAGTGTTACATTGTAGTGACTGTTACATTGTTACATTGTAGTGAGTGTTACATGGTTTCATTGTAGTGAGTGTTACATTGTTACATGTAGTGAGTGTTACATTGTTACATTGTAGTGAGTGTTACATCGTTATATGTAGTGAGTGTTACATGGTTTCATTGTAGCGAGTGTTACATTGTTACATTGTAGCGAGTGTTACATTGTATTGTACTGTATTGTATTTATTGTACATTTGCATTGTGTATTTTGTTGTATGAATTACATTGTTGTGTTACATTGTAATAATTGCATATAATTGTAGCCAAATTTGTGCTGAATACAGAAATATTAGATTTGGACACTGTAGTCACTGATTACATTATTTAGCAATTGCTACAAATTAATTAACATCAAGTTTCCGAGATATTTGTTTTAATAGATTCTTTCCTGTTTTTTTTACACTTTACAGTCAAAAGCATTTAATTCCGGTTTCCAGTTTGGGTTTATCTTGAGGATGATTAATGGGTTTGAGGACGTCTGGATGTCGGTCGTGGAGGATTCGACTTGCTGGATTGTTAGATTAAAGGTATTGTAATTTGTCACATTGTTAACAACCGTGACACCATTGTTAGGTTTTATAAAAAAAAAAAAAAGAAATAAAGCAAATTGACAGTTTTTTATTTTATATATATATATATATATATATATATATATATATATATATATATATATATATATATATATATATATATATTGTGTGTGTGTGTCTTCAAGACACATTCAATTTATTTTATTTTTTACTTATTTGATGAATTTAATTTTTTTCTAAATCACATGTCGGTGAATCACTGCTTCGTGTCAAGAGTCTTTTTTTTTTGCATTTAGCTTCTTATAATTAGAAACAATCTTTTTTTTTTTGTTTTAATCATAAGTTTATTTGGGAATAATGTCAAGATGAAAAAATAAAACGAATTCTTTAATTAAACTAAATATGAAATGAAACAAAATAATTGTTAATCTTTTATTCTTTTGCGGAATTTATTTGTCACCCTGTGTTTCCATTCCTGAACCACATGCGAGTGTCATTGTCACACACTGTCTCTATTTATTAGATGCTTTTTTGAGTCACAGCACAATCACCTCCGATTTAATGAGCCCACCTTGTGTCGTTTTGGAATGCAGTGCATTTCTAATCCGCCGTAATTACACAACACATCACAACTCTCATTCCTGCCTGCTGAGGAACGACATCATCGCTCCGGAGCGCCGCGCCGCCCCGCATTCCTCGGGTTAAAGCAGATCGGTGTTTGAGGAGCGCTCGTAGATGCCGAGCTTTTACATGATATAAGGATACTGATGGAGATCATTCGGGGACGCTTGTGTTTAGGGACGCTGCTGACACATGTTCCAATTATAAACAGCGTTTACATTTTGCACTGCATTTGGAATTAGAAAAGCATCTTTTTTTTTTTTTTTAGGCCAAATAGGAAAGAGGAAATATCGTCTCATCAGGACGGAATTGAGGAGACCAGATTGGCTGAGATCATCATCGTCCATCCATGGCAGTGTTTGTTGTTGGGTTACGCTCCTAATTGTGGGTGGGCATTGAGCCATGCGGCGTTTATGTTGTCCTGCTGTTCAGTTCGCTCGTCATGGTCAAAAGTTGAAGGTCAAGAAATAGTTAGCATTAAACTCGACACGCTTTTACTGTATCCGTACTGTCATAATTCCTGAATGCGATTCTAAGATTGACAATTTCAGTAAATCTAATAAATAAATAAATAAATAAAAGCCGTATCTCTGGCTGGCGCTGAAGTTGTTTGGAAGCTTCTGGGCTGCTAAACAGTCTGCCACGGGCTAATAAGCGGTCATGTCGGCGCTCTGGGTCTCCTCTCCAGATGTAGACTTTTTTTTTATTTATCTCAGATCCCTGCGTCTGAGCTTTTGGTGGGTCTGAGCCTCTGGCACTGAAAGGAACCTGAGGGACTGAGCTTCGGCCATTTTGGCTCGAGAGCAGGAGGACGGAGACGAGCGAGCCAGGATGATGGCGCTGCTGGCCCGAGCCGCCCCTGAGATTGGACCCGCTTGGCTCCGGGGCGGCCCAGTGGGTGTTTAGTCAGCCATGTCGGATCCAAATGCAAGCGCTTTAGGGCCAGCTGCGGTGATTTGCTGGGAGAAGCCTGTGGGGGTTTGTTAATGTGGCAGGACGCAGATGACCGTACGCGAGCTGCTGGACGACACAATTACGGAGGCGGGACTCGGTAATATTTTATCAACAACACTTCATTTGATAAGGAAAGCGTTTCGCTGAAGGACGGAAGATCGCGGCGGGTCAAGCGTTGGATTTCTTCTTCAAACACCGGCATCACCACTGCGGGGCTCGTAAACATCTAACGGCTCGATTATCTATAATGTCAATTATTTACCAGAAATACACTGATTTTATTGTTCATATTGTAATAAAATGTTAAACCGATACTTATTTAGTACAGAAAACCGGTGGAGGCGGAGCTCAGTGATTTCGGTATTGGGATCTGGAGCGGTTCTAATCCCGCCATCAATCTAACACTATCGGGCCCTTTAGAAAGGCCCTTAATTGCACGGCTGTAAGTTGCTGTGGATAAAAAAAAAACAACACATTTTATATCCTTCAGAATCAGAATTTAATGATTGATGCTTTTGCAAATGCAAATGGTACGTGTATTTATGGAAGGAGTCTCCACTTCTAGCCCTATTACAGCCCTTTTTTTCCTCATGTACAGGTTAAAACAAGAAAAGATGACGCAATAACCGTTTACTGCCCCTTTAATGTAAGTGATAACAACGTCGTTTTATGCAGCAGGAATGAAGATAATTATAAAGTGAGTAAACATTTTTCAGACGTGATGCTGGAGGGAAATAAAAGAAGCGTCATCACATGACGGAATATTTTCACTCTGTGTGTGAAAAAAGGGAATTTAACAAAGGAATAGAATAAAGTAGACAACAGTAAAAGGAATCAAAAGGAGGTTTGGGCTCGTTAATGAAAGTTTAGAAGTGTGTGTGTGTGTGTGTGTGTGTGTGTGTGTGTGTGTGTGAGAGGCAAACCGTTGAGGAATCCTTTCACGAGGATAATCAGCAGTCTGAATAAACAGATGGAGTGTGAGAAAGTAAGCGGCCCTTTTGTTGGCTTTCTGTTGAATTCCAGCAGCCACTTCCTGTCTCTTCATTACCGCCGAGCGCAGGTGAAAACGCCACGCCGCGCGCCACTTCAATTATTTCTGCATAAAAAGCTCAATATGGCCGTCGGATACTTGCGTGAAAAATGCGGGCTTTTTATTTGGACTATTTTCCTTTTTTTTATTTTATTTCAATGTACATTAATAAGGGGCACGGTGGTTTAGTGGTTACCACGTTCGCCTCACACCGCCAGGGTCCGTGTTCGATTCCCATCTCGGCCATGTGTGTGTGGAGTTTGTGCATGTTCTCCCCGTGCCTCAAGGAGGTTTTTCTCCGGGTTCTCCGGTTTCCTCCCCTGGTCCAAAAACATGTACGGTAGGTTGATTGGCACCTTGGAAAATTGTCCCTAGTGTATGAGTGTGTGTGTGAATGTGTGTGTGATGGGTTGGCATTCCATCCAGGGTGTATATATTGTATAATTTATTCATGCATTCAGGCTCATGAAAAATTCCGCAACACACATTAATATGTAGATAGAGTATATTCATTCATTCATTCATTCATTCATTCATTCATTCATTCATTCATTCATTCATCTTCTAGCGCTTTATCCGATCTTCCCTCGGGTCACGGGGAGTCTGTGTCTATCTCAGGCGTCTATGGGCATTAAGGCAGGATACACCCTGGATGGAATGCCAACCCATCGCAGGACACACACACACACACACACACACACACACACACACACAAACACACACATATTCATACACTAGGGACAATTTTCCAAGGTGCCAATCAACCTACCGTGTGCATGTTTTTGGACCGGGGGAGGAAACCGGAGAACCCGGAGATGGAAAAAACCCCCTGAGACACGGGGAGAACATGCACAAACTCTCACACACACACATGGCCGAGACGGGAATCGAACCCAGACCCTGGTGGTGTGAGGCGAACGTGCTAACCACTAAAGCACCGTGCCCCCAGATAGAATATATATTAAAGTATAATAAATGATCATATGATCATCTAATTAATAATATAACACAATATAATATAAATATAATATGATATAATGTAATATACTATAATATAAATTGGGCAAAAAAAAAAATGCAAAAAAAAAAAAATGCAAAAAAAAAAAAAAAAAAAAAAAAAAAAAAATATATATATATATATATATATATATATATATAGAGAGAGAGAGAGAGAGAGAGAGAGAGAGAGAGAGAACAAGATAAGATAATAAATAAAGTTCCTATTTTCTGTACATGTTTGTAAATTTCTCTATAACATATGTGTATATATATATATATAATTTTTTTTTTATTTTTTTTTATTTTTTTCCCATAGACTAAAATAAGCTGTGTGTTACTGATCAGAAGGTCAGATGTTCAAACCCCTGCACTGCCCAACTGCCTCTGTTTGGCCCTTGAGCAAGGCCCTCAGCTCTCTCTACTCCATCATCTCTGTGTCCTTCCTGACCCCGGTGCTGTGAGCCGAACTACCCACCCATCTGCTGGAGAAAAGCAACTCACGTGAATATATTTCTATTCGTCAAAAAGGCTTGAAAAGAGAGGTTAAAAACGCAGCGTGCATGCGAATGATCCGGCGTCATCACGGGTAAAATATAGGTGATATAAGTTTCCACACAGGGAACGCAGACAGACCGGGAGTGTGCGCTATAATTGGGTTAAACCGAGACAAAACGGGCAACATTTCCACCAACACACCTGTTCTTACACCAGAGTCTGAAATCTCCCATTAACACTCCACTTAGCAGAGATGTGCCACTTCAACCCGGACCATCTGCTGAGAATTTATACCAGTGCAATTGTCACATTTATTTAAAACCGTATCTTTATTATCTCTCTGTGAAGTCTCTCTCCACATTTCCACATCACCGTACAGCCTTTTCATATCGCCTTATTTTCTGTACATTACCACAAAGCACACGCAACGTGGAATTTTCAACAATGTTGAGTGCGTATACGTTTATCTCTAAGCGAAGGAAAAACTCTCGGAGACTTCATGAGGAAGAAACCTTGAGCGATTCAAAAGGGAGCCACATTTTCATCCTCAACACACACAATGTCCGTTCCGTCAGCACGTCTGCCGCTGTCCAGTGCTGAAATGCAATCCCTATTCACCGTGCTTCTGCACCAAAACAATCCTTTCTTCCTGAATCGCTCCGTGGCTTCACGTCTCTTTCGGCTGCACATAAGTGGATTTATTCTGTTTCTTTTTCCCGTATAAACGAACAGAATGACGCACTTTCATTGTTACCTTCCCTCAAAGGGAGACATTATTCCCTCATTATATAGACACCAGACTTTTCCACCATTATCAAGTTCTTCCTCGAACATCTCATTGCACACAACAGCGTCGAGCGTCTACGGACGCGTGGGATTTTTGGATTTCCTCTCCACGCGATTCTGTTCCGGCGTCTGGTGAAAGATCTGCTGGAAGATCCACACCGTCTACGACTGAAGGATCATCTTTAATTACACAAAAACACGCTTTTCCGCTTTGCGTAGCCGCGTCAGGGCATGTCCTCGTGATGCGAGCGGTCGCTATAGGAACGGCGATCCCATAAACATCCCATAAACCTGCGGCAAACTTCAGGTGCAGGTGGAGAGAAATAAGAGTATCGACACTTTGCTGACTTTTATTTCACTTCGACTCCTGAGCATCTGGTGGTGGATGATGGGATGTCGAAAGGGCCGGAGTGGAACACGTCGGGATCGCAGCGGTAGCGCGGGAGCTAACGGTGTAGCGCCGAGTTAAATTTAATCAACGCCGCTAATCCGAGGAGGTCGGGCAACGAGTCGGAGAAAAAGTCAAGAGGCGGCTCGAGCTGCTCGTTTTTCATTCTGTTTTATTCAGGCATAGTGTGTGTGTGTGTGTTTGGTGGTGGATGAGTCTGGGATCTGTCGAAGCGGTAGGGCCGGGAGTAACAGAGGGAACACGTAGCCGGGATCGCAGCGGTAGCGCGGGAGCTCAACGCCGCGGTGTAGTAATCCGCCTGGAGAGTCGGGAATTTAATCAACGCCGCTCGAGTCGGATGGAGCCGAGGAACGGGTCAACCGGGCAAGGGCGATCGCTCGACTTCGATCCTGAGCTCTGGTGGTGGAAAGTCAAGAGCCGGCGCGAGCGGATGAGCTCGTTGTTGCGAGTTATTCTGTTTTTCAGTGATTCGTGTTTTTCATTCTGTTTATTCAGAGCAGAGTGTGTGTGTGTGTGTGTGTGTGTGTGTGTGTGTGTGCTAGAAAGCACATCATTCTGTTCCTCTCTGTCTCACACTCCCTGTGCATGCAGGGCCTTGCATTTTAATAGCGCATTTCACTGAACCGCACACGCAACCTCTGTGACTCACGTATAAACCTACGGCATGTCAAAGTCGCCTCGCTCTTTTTCCCACTGATGAAACCGCGCGAGCGTGTGTGTGTGTGTGTGTGTGTGTGTGTGTGTGTGTGTGTGTGTGTGGTTTAACAAAGGTCATAAAAAGCCAAATTCCAACACTTTTGTTGTGAATTTCTCAGGTGTCATTATATATATATATATATATATAGATATATATATATATATATATATTATATATATATTATATCTAGAGAGAGGAGAGAGAGAGAGAGAGAGAGAGAGAGAGAGAGAGAGATCAGTAGGTTAAAGTAAGTCGGGTCGATTTATTATTACATTACCATGTCATATAAAAATCCCATAATGTATTAATTATTCAAGATCGTTTCGTTTCTGCTGGATGACTAATTCATGCTGTAATTAATTAATTAATTAATTAATTAATTAATTAATTAATAAAAAAAAAAAAGAAGTAACGAGACGTTAATTATTTGTATCTTCATTAAACTCGTTATGAGGAATAAATCACTCCATGTCGTGATATTGTAAGGGGAATAAAAGTGAGCAACAAGACAGAGTTTTTATCAACCGGGGATAAATCACAGCAAAAAAAAAAGGAAAAATGAAAAATTGATTATTTGCAATTACTGATGTGTTTGATTATTTTTATTCCTATTTTTGCGGAGAAAAAGGAATGTTGAGAAAAAATGTGGAACATGATATATATATATATATATATAAATATATATATATATATATATATATATATATATATATATATATATATATATATATATATATATATATATAGGGTATATTTATCTCCCTATATATATATATGGGGCACGGTGGCTTAGTGGTTATCACGTTCGCCTCTCAAACCGCCAGGGTCCGGGGTTCGATTCCATGTCTCGGCTTGTCCGTCTCGGCCATGTGTGTGTGGAGTTTGTGCATGTTCTCCCCGTGCCTCAGGGGGTTTTTTTTCTCCGGGTTCTCCGGTTTCCTCCCCCGGTCCAAAAACATGCACGGTAGGTTGATTGGCACCTTGGAAAATTGTTCCTAGTGTGTGAGTGTGTGTGTGAGTGTGTGTGTGTGTGTGTCCCTGTGATGGGTTGGCATTCCATCCAGGGTGTATCCTGCCTTAATGCCCATAGACGCCTGAGATAGGCACAGACTCCCCGTGACCCGAGAGGGAAGATCGGATAAAGAGAAGAAGATCGGATAATAGCGCTAGTAGAAGATGAATGAATGAATGAATGAATATATATATATATATATATATATATATATATATATATATATATATATATAATTTTTTTTTTTTTTTTTTTACTTATTTATTCATTTATACAGCGTCGAAGGTGGCCGTCGTCACATAAATCAGCTTGTACATGTGGAATATGTATAGATGAAAGTGTGTTAGTATTCACATGCAAATGAAAGCCACTGTATTTGCGGAGGTTTGTATGCAGAAGATAAGGTGAATGTGGGCTCTGTGTTGGAGGAACATCTCCCCCGTGACCCGATCAGAGCCGACAAAAGGAAGTATGAAAGGAATACACACTATAAGGACAAATGTTAATGGACTGCTGGTGATAAGATGGATATGTCTAGCTTTTTGAAGTTATTTTTTTAATAATAAGCTCGAATCGTCTAGGCAGATGTTC
>JACRUU010000029.1:14716250-14718750 GCA_030449085.1 Kryptopterus vitreolus
CTTATTAAGTAAATATGTAAAACTTTACTGTGAATGTTGTTATTTATTTATTAGTGTCAGTAACAGTGAGTCTGCTGAAGCAGAATGTTGTTTATTGTTGTTTATTCAGTAAAACTCTCTCTTTATTTAGGATTATCTTGCATTATTCATCAAATGTGCTTTAGTTTTGTAGTAAAGAAGTTTAATAAAAGGTGATTTGCGGATGGAATTCGACGCGCCGACTCGAGCAGAAACATAAAACAACAAACACTTTACTTTCAAAAGGATTATTTCAACTTTTTTACATATTATTTTTCAAACAAAGTTATTTTTGCTATTTTTTTTTTTAAAGATTGAAGTCTGATTTTTCGGGGTAAAAAATATTTTAAAAAATGTTTATTTGAATTCTTTCTTACTTTCTTTCTTTCTAAAGTACAAAATAAAAAAAGTTTGATGGAGTAAATAATAATAATTTTTTGTACTGTAATATTTGAATGTTTAAACCAAGTAAGATTTAATGTACATTTTAAATAATAAGTAATATAAATAATAATAATAATAATAATAATAATAATAGTATATAGGATACTACTACTAATACTACTACTACTACTACTAAGAATAATATAATAATAATATATAATAATAATAATAAATAATAATAAAATAATAATAATAATAATAATAAGAATAATAATAAAATAATAATAATAATAACTAATATATATAAGAATACTATAATAATATAATAATAATAATAAGAATAATAAATAGTAGTAAGTAAGTAAGTAATAATAATAATTAATAATAATAATAAGTAATAATAATAATAATAATAATAATAATAATATAAGGATAATAATTTATAATTAATTATATTAATTAGTTCATTTATTCATTTGTTTTAATTTTTTTAGAGTCAATTCTGATTGTGGAAAATAAATAAATAAATAAAAAATAGACAAATATACAAATAAATAAATAAAAAAACAATATAATTAAAATGAAGAAGAAACAAACCAAAAACATAAATAAAAAACACCAGAAGCATGTGATATTGTTGACCTTGTTGACATATACATAGATATTGTTGACTTGACCTTTTGGTCCGTAAACACGAAGGGGCGTGGCCAACGGAGCTACGGATTTAAGGGAAAAATAAATAAGTAAATAAATCCAGATGGACCCGCGATTATGAGTGAACCTTTAAACCCTGACGGTTAAGCGAGTTTATCTTGGGAAGGAGTGTACAGTAATTCCTCGAGGCCTGACTCGTTTCCCGAGCGCTCGCTCTGACTCCGAGTCACGCTCTAGTTTCCATCTGGATCGTTTCATCGTTCGCGTGTTCTTCTTTATCACCCGACGGCGAGCACATCCGGCGCACGACACCTCGCACGGATCCCAAAAAAGGCACGCTCGTGGTGTTGTTGTTGTTTATTTTTTCTTCCGCGTTATTTCCCCACGGAGGCTTCTGTCACTCGCGCCGTCGGATCGGCGAGGAAACGCGCTGGCGTGTAGCAGGAAGTGCTGAGGCGGCTGGAAAAAAGGAAAACGCCAGGATATGCGTGTTGGATTTATTGTAACACACTGCCATGGCGAGGTGTTAAAATATGTCCTGTGAAGGCAGGTGGAGGAGGAAAACGAACGAGCGAGCGAGAGAGAGATGGAAAGGGATGGAGGGAAGGCATCCGAAAATAAATCCTTCTCCGTACAACATCTGTGTGCGTGCGCTAATGCCCTGCTTTTCCCGATCACAAGCCGCTGCTTTACAGGGACGAATATTGTTCGCATGATTAATGATGAATTCTCTCCGGCACACAAACCCGCACGCCTTGGTAAAATTGATGGGTAAAATTCTAAACGACTTTCCCAGACAAAGAGGGGTCAAAACCGCTCGCACCGTAACGTCCTGCCCGAAATATAATATCATGAAACCACGCCCGAAAAAGGCGCCCGGAATTAATAATTAAAACAACAACAACAACAACAACAAAACAACAACAAACTGCTTCCACGTGATGCCTGTGATTTAGTAGGGCGTGAAGAAGTCGCTCAGAACGACGCCCAAAGTCTTCGTTTATCAACCCTCAAACACACACACACACACACACACACACACACACACAGATGTCCTCTGGATCATTTGTTAGCTTTGTACACACAGATCAGAATTCCGCTTCCGAGTGACGTCACGTCCCGATATTCCCGTTTCTGCTTCTTGAACAAATAGGGGAAAAAATCGCTAAAACAAAAGCGTCTACGGAATTTTTTTTTTTCATTTGGAAAAGGGCACAGCCGGGCTGCGGAGAGACGTGACGACTAGACGAGAGAAGAAAAGACACAAAAGGAGGAGTGGGGGAGAAAGGAAGAAAGAAAGAAGGGGAAAAAAGAAATACAGAGAGAGAGAAAGAGAGAAAGAGAGAAAGTGCAGCGCTGCATATTGTGGTTCTGAGTCTATAAAGAGAAGCGCTGACGCTGGAATAAGACTCTCACAGGGATTAGGCTGTGTCCCTGTGTGTGT
>JACRUU010000029.1:14720666-14725666 GCA_030449085.1 Kryptopterus vitreolus
TGAAATGCACAATTAACACCACAAAGACTTTTACTTTTCATTTACTGATTTATTTCCCTTTTCTTCAAAAGCTACTTTTTTTCCCTTCAAATCTTCCGTGAGTTTGTCTTTGCCTCGCAGTAAAACTATGTACATGTAAACTATGACATGTGTGTGTGTGTGTGTGTGTGTGTGTGTGCAGGTTTACACACAGAATGCTCAATCGGTTCCTATGGAAACGGAAAAAGGCGAGTGTTTTTTTGCAGGTCCCCGTTGTGAAGCTGTCGCCCCCGGCGATGTCTCGCTTAACGCTCGCTTGCTCCTGCTGAACAGAACGAGGCTGACACTCGCCGACTTCACCGCTGTGATGTCTGCGCTCTTTATACCAAACGACATGTGATCTTTTAGAAACAGCTTTACACTGTCCTGACTCGGTACTGACTCAATCACGCCTCGCCTTTATCCTGACTCTCTTCTAACTCTGACTTAATCCTAACTCTCTTCTGTCTTTGTCTCCGCGCTGTTATGACTGACCTGACCTCTGACCTGACTCTGACTCTGACCTGACTCTGACCTGACTCTATTAGAACTCTATGACTCTATAATGACTCTGAAACAACTCTAACTTGACACTATCATGACTTTGTCAGGTCAGTT
Organism: Kryptopterus vitreolus; assembly: GCA_030449085.1. Lineage (NCBI taxonomy): Eukaryota > Metazoa > Chordata > Actinopteri > Siluriformes > Siluridae > Kryptopterus > Kryptopterus vitreolus. The sequence continues at coordinate 14,721,303 of JACRUU010000029.1, forward strand.
TATCATGACACTGAACTGACTATCATGACTCGAACCTGACTCTATAATAACTCTGTCCTGACTCTATCACGACTCTAACCTGACTCAAATCTGACTCTTTCATGACTCTGTTCTGACTTGGAGGTGTATAATTATTTATAATGAACAAGTAGAGGAGTGTCCAGGTTTACTACATATATTACACTAAAATGACAGACAGACAGATAGATAGATAGATGGATAGATAGATAGATAGATAGATAGATAGATAGATAGACAGACAGACAGACAGACAGACAGACAGACAGACAGACAGACAGATAGATAGATAGATAGATAGATAGATAGATAGATAGATAGATAGATAGATAGATAGATAGATAGATAGATAGATATAGATAGATAGATAGATAGATAGATAGATAGATAGATAGATAGATAGATAGATAGATAGATAGAACATAGGTTTGGGTATGACCTAAGTTTGTTATAATGTATAATAACCTGCCTAGATATAAAGTGTGTGTGTGTGTGTGTGTGTGTGTGTGTGTGGTGTGTGTGTGTGTGTGTGTGTGTGTGTGTATAATAACTACACAGAGTAATTATTTATACTGTATTTGATCACGTATTTCGCTGCACGTCCATCACGTCGTCTCCGAAGTAGAAACAGGAGCAGCAGCGCTCTCGCTGCGAGTGTCCTCATTCCTACAGAAACCCCTCATGAATTATTCATAACCCGGAAATGAATATTTAACAACCGCACGCTGATTAAAGCTGCTTTCAAGTTGGGATGTGAAACGATGATGATGATGGTGATGGTGATGATGATGATGGTGATGATGATGGTGATGATGATGATGATGATGATGATGATGATGATGATGATGATGATGATGATGATGATGATGATGGTGATGATGGTGATGATGATGATGATGATGATGATGATGATGATGATGATGATGATGATGATGATGATGATGATGATGATGATGATGATGATGATGGTGATGATGATGATGATGATGATGATGATGATGATGATGATGATGTGATGATGATGATGATGATAGGGTATGGTGATGATGATGATGATGATGGTGATGATGTGATGATGGTGATGATGATGATGGTTGATGTGATGATGATGATGATGATGATGATGATGTGATGATGATGGTGATGATGATGTGATGATGATGATGGTGATGATGGTGGTGATGATGATGATGATGATGATGATTTTCTCTCTTCTTTCTCTCTCTCCCTCTCTCTTTGTGTGTATGTGTCTGTGTTTGTGTATGTGAATGTGTGTGTGTGTGTGTGTGTGTGTGTATGTGTGTGTGTGTGTGTGTGTCACTAATATCTGGTGAAATGGTCCGAGGAGGTACCACATATAAACTTGTGTGTGTGTGTGTGTGTGTGTGTGTGTGTGTGTGTGTGTGTGTGTGTGTGTGTGTGTGTGTGAGTGTGTGTGTAAACGTGTTGCCTGCAGTGAGTTGGAGACGAGCCACAGGAGAAGTGAGAAGTACAAACAGGAAGTATGGATTTGTGTGTGGTGTGGTGTGTGTGTGTGTGTGTGTGTGTGTGTGTGTGTGTGTGTGTGTGTTGGATTTACAGTTCTGAACGGTTTATATAAAATCCTCTGGTGTTTGAGAGAGCTTTAGGCGGAGGTACAGATGGTTTTTAGAAGGTCGCTGGTGGTTTTATCTTCTCGTTATACCTAAAACTCCTTTCAGACGAGGAAACAACGCGGTTCCTCAAAAGTTCCTGCACACAGAAACAAACGGAAGAATGTTTCTCTCATGTGGAAACTTTCCCAAAGTGGAAATTTTGTTCCTGAGGTTCCCATTCAATAATGTTCAATCAGGGTGGAGTTCTACAGCAGGAGAACGTTTTGGAATGCAGATCTTCATGGAACAGGTTTGGGTCTCCTAACTCTACTGAATGAACCCTTTCATAAACACCTCCCGACCAATCAGAATTCAGCGATGTATTATTGTATACTTATCTATAAACTGTGTTTGATATGATGCAAAATTTCATCCGCTTTCAATTCTACGATGTGTATTTCATTATTACATCATTACATTATTACAGTATTAAATTGTTACATTATTACATTATTACATCATTACATTATTACAGTATTACAATTGTTACATTATTACATTATTACATCATTACATTATTGCATCGTTAAATGATTACATTGTAACATTATTAAATTATTACATTATTACATTGTCACATGTGTATTGCATTATTACATCATTATATTATTACATCGTTACATCATTACATTATTACAGTGTTACATTGTTGCAGTATTACATCATTACATTATGACATTGTTACGTCATTACATTATTGCATCGTTAAATTATTACATTGTAACATGATTACATCATTACATCATTGCATTATTACATTATTACATGTGCATTGCATTATTACATCATTACATTATTGCATCGTTAAATTATTACATCATTATATTATTACATTACATCATTTTTTTCATATATTGCTGTTCAGAAGTCTGTCGTAACAAAACTGTCATTTTTATTTGATTCCCAGTTTAATCCTTAAAAGTTGTATAATCTTCCTGCTTATTAAGTAAATATGTAAAACTTTACTGTGAATGTTGTTATTTATTTATTAGTGTCAGTAACAGTGAGTCTGCTGAAGCAGAATGTTGTTTATTGTTGTTTATTCAGTAAAACTCTCTCTTTATTTAGGATTATCTTGCATTATTCATCAAATGTGCTTTAGTTTTGTAGTAAAGAAGTTTAATAAAAGGTGATTTGCGGATGGAATTCGACGCGCCGACTCGAGCAGAAACATAAAACAACAAACACTTTACTTTCAAAAGGATTATTTCAACTTTTTTACATATTATTTTTCAAACAAAGTTATTTTTGCTATTTTTTTTTTTAAAGATTGAAGTCTGATTTTTCGGGGTAAAAAATATTTTAAAAAATGTTTATTTTTAAAAAAGATTTGATTCTTTCTTACTTTCTTTCTTTCTAAAGTACAAAATAAAAAAAGTTTGATGGAGTAAATAATAATAATTTTTTGTACTGTACTGTATATTTGAATGTTTAAACCAAGTAAGATTTAATGGGGGGGAAATACATTTTAAATAATAATAATAATAATCAATAATAGTAATACTACTACTACTACTATACTACTACTACGACTAATAATAATAATAATAATATTAGTATAGTATATACTATATATATTATAATATATAATAATAATAACTAATAATAATAATAATAATAATAATAATAATACTAAATATAATAATAATAATAATAATAATAATAATAATAATAATAATAATACGAATAATAATAATAATAATAATCTGAACTATAATAAATAATAAGTAATAATAATAGTAATAAATAATAGTAATAATAATAATAATAATAATAATAGGTCTAATAATTACTAATAATAATAATAATAGTAATAATAATAATAATAATAATAATAATATAATAGAATAATAATAATAATAATAGTAGTAGTAATAATAATAATATAATAATAATAATAATAATAATAATAATAATAATAATAATAATAATAATAATAATAATAATAATAATAATAATAATAAGGATTTATATTAATTAGTTCATTTATTCATTTGTTTTAATTTTTAGAGTCAATTCTGATTGTGGAAAATAAATAAATAAATAAATAGACATATACAAATAAATAAATAAAAAAACAATATAATTAAATGAAGAAACAAACCAAAACATAAATAAACACCAGAAGCATGTGATATTGTTGACCTTGTTGACATATACATAGATATTGTTGACTTGACCTTTTGGTCCGTAAACACGAAGGGGCGTGGCCAACGGAGCTACGGATTTAAGGGAAAAATAAATAAGTAAATAAATCCAGATGGACCCGCGATTATGAGTGAACCTTTAAACCCTGACGGTTAAGCGAGTTTATCTTGGGAAGGAGTGTACAGTAATTCCTCGAGGCCTGACTCGTTTCCCGAGCGCTCGCTCTGACTCCGAGTCACGCTCTAGTTTCCATCTGGATCGTTTCATCGTTCGCGTGTTCTTCTTTATCACCCGACGGCGAGCACATCCGGCGCACGACACCTCGCACGGATCCCAAAAAAGGCACGCTCGTGGTGTTGTTGTTGTTTATTTTTTCTTCCGCGTTATTTCCCCACGGAGGCTTCTGTCACTCGCGCCGTCGGATCGGCGAGGAAACGCGCTGGCGTGTAGCAGGAAGTGCTGAGGCGGCTGGAAAAAAGGAAAAAAAGGAAAACGCCAGGATATGCGTGTTGGATTTATTGTAACACACTGCCATGGCGAGGTGTTAAATATGTCCTGTGAAGG
>JACRUU010000029.1:14730666-14735666 GCA_030449085.1 Kryptopterus vitreolus
TCTTTCGACGTAGTTTTTCAAATATTAATCATTAACATTTGAAAATAATCCCTTTAAAATCAATTTGAATATACTTTTAATAGATTTTTTTAAATATATAATAATAAGTTTTGTTCAGGAATATATTTTTATTTCCATATTACTATATTATTTTTAATATTTTTTAATAGGACTTATAATAATATGGAATATATAATGTTCAGTCAAAATGGTCAAAAGAATTTATTTCTAATTAAAAATCAGAAATCAGAACTTTATTTATGACAATATTATTGGAATGTAACAATTATATATATATCTATATATATATATATATATATATATATATATATATATATATATATATATATATATATATATATATATATATATATATATATATATATATATATATTATATATATATTTCCTAATTGGAGAAGTGACATTTTCTAAAGGGAAATGGAAAATGTTGTACTTTTTAAAAAATATTTTTAATATTTACTATTTAATAAATTCATATATTTTTTCAGAAATCTTGCTGCTTTTCATTCCCTAAACATTCAGGATATATATACAAATATATTAATATTTACATATTATATATATTTATACTAAAATAAAAATATATATATATATATATATATATATATATATATATATATATATATATATTTATTTATTTATTTTATATATATTATATATATATATATATATATAATATATATAATATATATATATATATATAATATATATCTATATATATATATATATATATATATATATATATAATATAGTATAATATATATAACAAAGTTACTTTCAAAATATCACAGAATCACTGTTTCTGAACCGCTGAATCCTGTCGTTATATTTGTTCATTAAACATTGTGTGGTTATTCTTCACATATTCCGATATTCTCGCGTCCCTGACATGTTTTCCACGTTAAAGCGCGGCGTTTCATCGTACAGGCGTTAACGTGCGTGTTTGAGATTTGTGTAAGTGGGATTGATTAGAGCGCGGCGTCGTTTTCCGCCTGCGTTTCTCCTGTAGAGAAATTTCAGACTGCTATTTCACAAACACGAGACGTGATGTATAGCAGGCAGAACGCGCGTGTAATCAGCGCCGTGAGTGATTGCTTCATCATTATGTGTTTGCTCCGGGCTGGTAGGGGTCTAATTGGGCCGAGTTCATAAGCGAGCTTCGAGCCTGGTTCTGCTCGGGATAATAATCTCGCGGAGAAGCTGTAGCGCAGGAGGAAAAGGATTCATCATACACAGATAAACATTTCAGGACACATGACCATAAGATGATGTTGTTTTTTTATGTTCCACTAGATTTTGCGGCGATTTGAACCTGGAGGTTGTGGGTTCAAATCCCATTACACCCGAGCCTGGGAAGGACAGCTGGGTACGGATGGGATTTGAACCGATGACCTTCCGATGCAAAGTCTAATAATGAATGAATGAATGATGTGCACCATGATCTCCTCCTGCTCTAGATCTCAGCACCTACTGAGCCTTGCTTACACCTTCATACCTGAGTGAGGCTCCACCCCATTGAGTGCAACATCTTATATTTATATCTACAGCACATTGATCCAGTACTGAGGATTAAGGGGCCTTGCTCAAGGGCCCACTAGTTGCAGATCAGTGGTGCTGGAAGCCGGATTTGAACCTGTGATGTTCCTGAGCACTGAACTCGCCATCTTCCCCATAGAATGGAGTTGTTTTTTTTTTACGATAAAGCCCAAATCGAGACTAAATGTGGAATGTGATGCACAATAACACATTTATGAGCAGTCGCTCCATATAAGGGCGTTCGCCGAAATGCCATAAACGTATTAGGGAAGGTTTTGTTATCTCGGCGCGCTCGTTTATAAGACTCCGCGTGGGCAGTGCAGTTTATACGGCGTTTTATATATAAAGTGTAAAAGCACGACGGTGAAATATTCAGCACAGCGCACGCGGGCTTATTAAACTTTTAACGCTCTCGGAATAATAAAATCCGTGCTGACAGTCGGTCCGTGTGGATCTGTCAGAGAGAAGCTCGGGGATCACAGGGAAGCACAGCTCACCTGCCTGTTTGGCCCCGGAACGCCGCTCCGTGCGAGGAGAAAAAGCGGTTAGGGAAATGTGTAACGATGTCGTGACTGTGCCGTAATGGAGTGCTGTTTACTCTCTCTCTCTCTCTCTCTTTCTTTTTCTCTCTCCCCCTGTTCTGCGCAGAATGATTTCAGGGCCATTTCAGCTCCCTGGCACCGGTAATGACCGCGGTGTTGCACGGGAATGAACCAATGCAAATGGGAATATTTAGGAAAAAGGTGTTGGAGGTCCCGCTTGGCACGCAGAGGCTCTCGCGGGTCTTTCCCGGGCCGACGCCGCCTGCGCTCGCTGCTGCTTTTTTATCTTTAATATGGAAATGCGCTTGAACAGCAAGACGCTCCCTGAAGGCCAGGAAATAACAATGTGTATCCAATGGCAGGCAGGGACGGAAAAGCCAAGGCTGCGAGATCAGACGGGAGAGGAACCGGAACAAGGCCGGAAACATTGAAAAAAAAAAGAGAGAGAGAGAGAGAGAAGATGCATGGTCGCTCGCCAGAGTGTCCCTGATTTTACTCCATCGTCCCTCGACAGGCTCGCCGTCAGCCACTAGGGCATGTGTGTGTGTGTGTGTGTGTGTGTGTGTGTGTGTGTGTGTGTGTGTGTGTGTGTGTGTGTGTGTGGTGTGTGGGTGGTGTGTGTGTGTGTGGGTGGAAAAAAAAAAGAGAGAGCATGTTAGCTCCGTGTTACTAAATAATAGATTCTGTGCATCTGTCTGGTGTGGTGAAGAAAAACAGGACGCTTTGGGTTGTTTTTTTGTATGTCGACTTTAATTAAAGGTTATAAAGTTATATTTCAGCGGAAAGGATTCGCGAATATACGTTTTGCGCCTTAGAATTTTATCCCTAATGATCAAAGAAATACTGCAAAAAAAACGAGGAGAAAACCACGAGAACTCGTCCTCCTCATCCGCGACACTTCCATCATTGTTAGAGTGTTTCGGGCATTTGGTGTTGCTGGGATTTGCACTTATAACATTGGAAAATGGGGGCGCTGTTGAGCTCGTGTAGGCTACAACATTATCTGACCCGTGTACTGCAATACAAGCACTATCGCACTAATTCAATAAATAATAATTATTTATATATATATATATATATAAAATCTTCGTTCTTAAAACGAAGAAATTTACGCCGTTCTGCTCGTGATGAATTTCACCGGCTTCGGAAAAGAAGAGAAAAAGTCTATTATATTTGATACATCTATTAAATATTCTGTTTTTTTTTAATCAATTGCTTATTGGATATTTTAAATAAATAAATGAATGAATGAATAATAAATTGTTTTCCTCGCTTTGATTCTGGCTTTTTGACTTGAATCTAAACATAAAAGAAAGGAGTTTTAATAATGCCGTTTCCCAGAAGTTATATTTATTGAATTATTATGTATTAAAAAATTGCATCCACCAACAAAACATGGTAAATAATTCTTTTATATATATATATAGATATATATATATATATATATATATATATATATATATATATATAATTTGTTTATTTGTTTATTTTTTGCATCATTAGCACCAGGATGTTTTTGCCTCCTCCTTCCTCCCCTCAACAGAGTTGCGACATTTTGGGAAATTCTAGGAATTTCAAAGACTATATAATGTTTCCATGTAAATTAATGGGGAAAAAATATAGCAATAAAAGGGAATATATAAAATGTAATGGGAACTGAATGCACTTTCTGTCCTACATATAATGTTTTGTGACAACAGTTCCTGATTTCATTTCTATTTGATTTATAAATACAGACCAAAAGTGTAAAATTATACAATATATATATATAAGAAATATCTGTAATAATATTAATATAATATATATATATATATTTATTAATATAATATTTTAATATAAATATAATATTTTAATATTTAATTAATATAATATAATAATGTAGGGGCATGGTGGCGTAGTGTTTAGCATGTTCGCCTCACACCGCCAGGGTCCGGGTTCGATTCCCGTCTCGGTCATGTGTGTGTGGAGTTTGTGCATGTTCTCCCCGTGCCTCAGGGGTTTTTTTCTCCGGGTTCTCCGGTTTCCTCCCCTCCGGTCCAAAAACATGCACGATAGGTTGATTGGCACCTTGGAAAATTGTCTCTAGTGTATGAATGTGTGTGTGTGTGTGTGTGTGTGTGTGTGTGTGTGTGTGTGTGTGTGTGTGTGTGTGTGTGTGTGTGTGTGTGTGTGATGTGTGTGCATTCCATCCAGGGTGTATCCTGCCTTAATGCCCATAGACGCCTGAGATAGGCACAGGCTCCCCGTGACCCGAGAGATCGGATAAAGCGGTAGAAAATGAATGAATGAATGAATGAATGAATATAATAATGTCTAGTAAATATATATTAGTTTGCATCCATGTCATCTTATGAGAAAAGAAATTGTTTATTTTTATATAATGTTTACATTTTATAATACACATTTTTCATTCATGCCCGTGAATTCCTGTAAATGTGGAATATTCCAAAAATTCTGGAAAGTGTCTGGAAATTTACCATCATTTTTCCATGAAAAAACTCTCCATTAAATACAATAAGCTTTTGTTATTACGGGAACTGTTTATCTCTGTGTTTACCCTGTATCACAATCTGCCGCTCTTGGGCCCTTGAGCATGGCCCTTTACCCTCTGTCCTCCAGGGGGCACTGTTTCAGGTCTGAGCCAGGCTTCCTAACTGATATAGGAGAGGAAATTATTTCAGCGGAACGTGCACATGACAGATAAAAAGCCTCTTTTTCTTTATGATGAAGAATTCATGTAGACGTTTACTGTAGAAGATCAAAGGAAACATCAGGAAACATCAGGATCATCAAACCCCGTCATGTGGTGATCTCATGCGGGGACGGAACCCAACGCGTTACCCTCCGTCTCGCCTCGTCTCCGTCTCGCCTCGTCTCAAAACTACACAACTACACTAAA
>JACRUU010000029.1:14738166-14740666 GCA_030449085.1 Kryptopterus vitreolus
AGAACCCGAAGAAAAACCCCCTGAGACACGGGGAGAACATGCACAAACTCCACACACACATGACCGAGGTGACGGGACTCGAACCCGGACCCTGGCGTGAACGTGTTACCCACCGTGTCCCATTCATTAAAAGATCAAAGGTAATAAAACATTGGATGTTTGTTTTTATAAAGATCAAATTGGACAATATTTTAGAAATATAATGAATAATTTAAAAAAAAGATTTAAAGGTAGAAGAAATTCATCCTTAATACCAAAAATGTCATTATTTTATGAATCACATTATTATAAACAACTCACGAATTAAAATGTAATAAAATTCATTTGACGTCGTTAATGACTTATTAATAGCAATATAAAACATTTACGGCATTTGAGAGTTAAGGGCCTTGCTCAAGGGCCCCACTAGACTTGGTAAATGAAAGATAATGATAAACAGAAATATAAACAATTTGAACATTACAAAACACCAATAAGGTCCATAATCACTTAAAATAAAATAAAAACATAAAAAATAAAATAAAAAAATAAATAAAATAAAAAATAATAAAATACAAATAATAAAATAAAAATAAAATAAAATAAAAATAAAATAAATAAATAAATAAAATAAAATAAAATAAATAAAAAATAAAAAATAAAATAAATAAAAAAATAAAATAATGATTATCAACAATTACTGTGAAAATGACACAAATTTGTGTTTAATATGTTTAACACAAATTGACTAATGAATATCATTAATATATGTTTAAATACAATTAAATTTACATTATAACAAATTAATTATTACATATTGATAAAATTACAATCAAATGTAAGTTACTTTTATTTGTATATATATATATATATATATATATATATATATATATGTGTGTTGTGTGTGTGTGTGTGTGTGTGTGTGTGTGTGTGTGTGTATGTGTATGTGTCTGTGTAACCATACTATCGGTAAAATAGTAATACTTTTTTGATAAAATCACATTTATTTATGTATTTATTTATAATATAGTAATTAGCTAAATAAATTGTAAATAGCTAATAAATTGAATGTAATTATATAGTAATAAAGCCGTAATAACACACCTAGTTCGAACGAATCACTTGTAATTGATTAATAATAGTAATGTTAATAAAATACAAATGATTAATGAGTTATTATTGTTGAAAATCTTTCATTTTGACCTCGTACGAGAGCATTGAGTATCACTGCAATAACAAACAAACAAAAAAAATCAAATAAACGTTTCATAATTGTTGTTTTTCTTGAAATGAAAAGCCGGCATGCGTCCCGATCCTAAAAGAGCACTACACGGCTTTATCCGTCTCGAGAGGTCGCGTCTCTTGAATGCGAGACCCCTCGACGGCACTCGGCGTGGCACGGAGCGCTCGTTGTCCGGCGTAATTACAGACCATTTGATCTTGACCTTGTTCCGGCGCTCCGGCGTGTTGTGATGGCTTTTCCCACTCGCTCCTGCCTCTGATTATGTGCTCGGGATCTGAACAGCTCTTTACTCGCAGGAGGCCCCGTGTCCTTATGCAAATGCACTGTTTTATCGCCGACGAAAACCCGAATGGAGGAGGGAAAGAAAAAAAAAAAGCCGTGCCGCCGTGCAGCCGTGGCTCAGTGGGTTTATCGTTCCGTACAGCAGGAAAAAAAAACGGCGATCTGAACTTTCTAATGCGCCTCTCTTTATGTCGAGGCCTTGAGCAGAACACTTAGAGCTTAGAAATCGCTAAGTGCTCTACATACAAGTGCTGTCTAGGATGTAATGTGTGTGTGTGTGTGTGTGTGTGTGTGTGTGTGTTGTGTGTTCTATTACGTAAGTCAGTGAGTTTATAAAAGCATGAGATGGATATACAGTGTATATTGTTGTGTGTATCGGGGGTTCAAGAGCTTCATTTAAAGTTCTCATGAAACATCAGAACAAATGTGGCCAAAATAGATCAATAGATGGACAGATGGATGGACGGATGGATGGAAGGAAGGAAAAAAGAAAGCGTGACCAAACCTCTCCTTTATCTCCGAGTCTTAGTGATGTTTTGGAGTCTTACATGCAGGACTGGAACATGTTGTAATAAAGGAAACGGCTTTTCTCCACACCATAAAGCCTGGCGTTCCTCAAGGTTCTGTCTTCGGCCCTTTTTTTCTTTAAATAAATGTTGAGTGAAGTTATACGTAAACATGCGCTTCCATTGCAGTGCTGATGATACACAGATTTATGTTTCAGTGAAAGCAGGAGGAGAGAAATCAGATGAATGATGTTCAGGAGTAAACGTGTAAAGGTACTGAACGTGTAAAGGTACTGAGTTTACTGAAGGTGGTGCGAAAAACCAAAAACATCAAATGAGCTACAGTTCTGTAGCGGCACCAAAAAGAAGGAAAGAAAGAAAGAAAGAAAGAAAGAAAGAAAGAAAAAAAAAAAGAAAGAAAGAAAGAAAGAAAGAAAGAAAGAAAGAAAGAAAGAAAGAAAAGAAAGAAAGAAACAATCCTTAAAAGAAC
>JACRUU010000029.1:14748166-14763166 GCA_030449085.1 Kryptopterus vitreolus
TGACACGGTGTACGCGTGTCCTGCTAGCATGATGCGATTAGCCAGAATCTACGAGCATGAAGCGATTAGCCAAAACCTGCTAGCATGAAATATTTAGCCAGAATCTATTAGCATGAAATGATTAGCCAAATACTAATAACATGAAATGATTAGCCAAATCTTGCTAGCATGAAATTATTAGCCAAATACTGCTAGCAGGAAACGATTAGCCAGATCGTGCTAGCATGAAACGATGAACTAAAACCTGCGAGCATGAAACGATTAGCCAGAATCTATTAGCTTGAAATTATTAGCCAAACACTACTAGCATGGAACGAATAACCAGATCCGGCTAGCATGAAATATTTAGCCAGAATCTACTAGCATGAAATGATTAGCCAGATCCTGCTAGCATTAAATGATTAGCCAGATCATACTAGCAGGAAACAGTTAGCCAGAATCTATTAGCATGAAACGATTCGCCAGATCCTGCTAGCATGAAACGATTCGCCAGATCCTGCTAGCATGAAATATTTTGCCAGAATCTATAAGCAGGAAACGATTAGCCAGATCGTGCTAGCATGAAACCATCAACTAAAACCTGCGAGCATGAAACGATTAGCCAGAATCTATTAGCTTGAAATTATTAGCCAAACACTACTAGCATGGAACGAATAACCAGATCCGGCTAGCATGAAATGATTAGCCAGATCCTTCTAGCATTAAACTAGCAGGAAACAGTTAGCCAGAATCTATTAGCATGAAACGATTCGCCAGATCCTGCTAGCATGAAATATTTAGCCAGAATCTACTAGTATGAAATGATTAGCCAGATCCGGCTAGCATTAAATGATTAGCCAGATCCTTCTAGCATTAAACGGTTAGCCAGATCATACTAGCAGGAAACAGTTAGCCAGAATCTATTAGCATGAAACGATTCGCCAGATCCTGCTAGCATGAAAGGATTAGCCAGATGTTCCGTCACAAACATGGACAGCTGTATCGCAGGAGATCTTAAAGCAGACTTAAAGCAGATGTTGGTGGTCTTTGTGCACCGGAGCGTTGTCATGCCGGGAGTGGGTTTTTGGTGTCTGAAGACGGTCGTGGCGTGTCGGTGTGTTTTTTTGTCCATATCGTTCAGGGAGGAAACGAAGCGCTGTTTGCTTTTCCAGCGTCACGTCTCAGCAGCAGACCGGAGTTGTTTAATCTGATTGTTCCAGCTTCAGTAAATGTATTTATAGGCTGTTTTGTGTTCGGCGTGATGAATCGGGTTTGTATTGCACGCAGCTTGCAGAAGAAGGCGTGGGCGTTAAAAAGAAGGAAAGAGAAAGTGCGCTTTGAGCTTTCATGTTTATTTCTAATAAGATAAAGGCTTTGGCGCAGCACCAGAGAGTTGATTTTATTTGGGTGGAACAGCAGGTTCCCGATCGCGCTGATTGGCGGGACGCGGATGTGGAACGTCGGAGCGATCCGACGAACAGCCGAGACTTTGTTATATTCATTCAGACTAATCAGACTTACAGCGCCGATCTTCTCAGGGTGTTTTATGGAAATAAGGAAAGGTAAAGCGTGTGAGGTAAAGGAATGGAAATGAACAGAAAAGCCAAAGGAACTTTCTCAAAAGATGAAAAACGTAACATTCTTTTTCTCATTCATCATCTTCAAAACATTCAGAGCTCGACAGCAGCGGATCTGCTGCTCCGGTCCACGTGAAGCAGATCATCATGGAAATCATGGATTTGTGCACAGGAGTATTGTCATGCTGGGACTTTCAGTGAAATGAGCGTGGCTATGATGTGGTTATAATGATGATATGGGTATAGCTATGATGTGGTTATAATGATGATATGGGGGTAGCTATGAAGTGGTTATAATGATGATATGTATGTAGCTATAGTTATATGTAGTTATAATGTTTCTATGGGTGTAGCTATGATATGGTTATAATGTAGCTATGGGCGTAGCTATGATGTGGTTATAATGATGATATGGGTGTAGCTATGATGTGGTTATAATGATGATATGGGTATAGCTATGATGTGGTTATAATGATGATATGTATGTAGCCGTAGTTATATGTAGTTATAATGTTTCTATGGGTGTAGCTATGATATGGTTATAATGTAGCTATGGGCGTAGCTATGATGTGGTTATAATGTTGCTATTGGTGTAGCTATGATGTGGTTATAATGATGATATGTATGTAGCTATAGTTATATGTAGTTATAATGTTTCTATGGGTGTAGCTATGATATGGTTATAATGTTGCTATTGGTGTAGCTATGATGTGGTTATAATGATGATATGGGTGTAGCTATGATGTGGTTATAATGATGATATGGGTGTAGCTATGATGTGGTTATAATGATGATATGGGTGTAGCTATGATATGGTTATAATGTTGCTATGGGTGTAGTTATGATGTGGTTATAATGTTGCTATGGGCGTAGCTATGAGGTGGTTATAATGATGATATGAGTGTAGCTATGATGTGGTTATAATGATGATATGAGTGTAGCTATGATGTGGTTCTAATGATGATATGAGTGTAGCTATGATGTGGTTATAATGATGATACGAGTGTAGCTATGATGTGGTTATAATGATGATATGGGGGTAGCTCAAGTGTAGCTATGATGTGCTTATAATGTTGCTATAGGTGTAGCTATGATGTGGTTATAGTGTTTCTATGATGTGATTATAGTGTTGCTATGGGCGTGTCTATAATGTGGTTATAGTGTATATGGGTTTAGTGTGTGTGTGTGTGTGTGTGTGTGTGTGTGTGTGTTTTCTTGGCAAATAAGGTAAACACATGTACACCAAAGTGATTTTATCACTTTACTGGTTTTATGAGAACATTTGGTTGCCTCTAGTGTAGCAATAAGATTGCGTGTCTGTGTGTGTGTGTGTGTGTGTGTGTGTGTGTGTGGTTATGTGTGTGTATGTGTGTGTGTGTGTGTGTGTGTGTGTCTTTAAGCCCAGGCCTTAATAGCAACATCTCGAGCGTTATCTCGGTGCCCAAACAGCAGCACATTAAGCTCAGTGTGTTTTCCATTTAGGCCACTCCATGTGCACATCTATATCAGTTACGAGGCGCGTCCTAAAGGTCACGCAGTCCCCAAACCTTTTTAACTACACTTACTATAATTCTTTCACTTTAATGCATGTGTGTGTGTGTATGTGTGTGTGTGTGTGTGTGTGTGTGTGTGTGTGTTCATGGTGAGCCCCAGCCACTCTCCTAAACGCCCCCCAGAATCGATGTGCTGATTAACTCTGCAGCTCACCATGCTAATCTCATTGGGAGATAATTCCAGCGAGCTCTTATCAGGATCTCGCATCCTTCGTCTTCTTCTTCTTCTTCTTCTTCTTCTTCTTCAGCGTAGATTACGTTCGCTCAGGAGATAGCAGCGAAAGAACGCGCCGCGCTAAAGTGAAGACATTAATTACACTTGAATAGAGGACAAAGTGATCTCTCGCTTTCACGACCCGCTTGTTTTTCTTTTTTTCCTTCTTTTCTTTTTTTTTTTTTTCTTTCTAATTTCTAATTCGGTCCTACGCTCTTTTCGCGCCTTTTCTCCAGTCGTATATAAACACAACAAGTGCAAGTAATTATGCTCAGTTATAGACTTTAGGAAAATCAGCGACATCATTATCTAATTACTGAATACATTATATAATTATAGAAGGGTTTTTTTTTCTCCCCAGATTAAATAAATCAAATCAATAATAACAGATTAGCGATATATATATATATATATACATGGAAATTGCTATTTTATTTTTTCTCCCTCTTATTATAATTTTTATTGTTTCTGTTGTTAATAAGTAATTATCTATAATGTATTTAAAAAATGCATTTGAACAAATTATAAATAAATAAACAATATTTATAGAATTAAAAATGAGTAATAATAATAATAATAATACAAATACTGCTAATAATAATAATAATAATAATAATAATAATAATAATAATATAATAATATGTATTATTATTATTATTATTATTTAAAACAACTATAATGCGGGGCACTGGTGGTTTAGTGGTTTAGCACGTTCGTGCCTCACACCGCCAGGGTCCGGGTTCGATTCCCGTCTCGGCCATGTGTGTGTGGAGTTTGTGCATGTTCTCCCCGTGTGCCTCAGGGGGTTTTTTTCTCCGGGTTCTCCGGTTTCCTCCCCCCCGGTCCAAAAACATGCACGGTAGGTTGATTGGCACCTTGGAAAATTGTCCCTAGTGTGTGTGTGTGTGTGTGTGTGTGTGTGTGTGTGTGTGTGTGTGTGTGTGTGTGTGTGTGTGTGATGGGTTGGCATTCCATCCAGGGTGTATCCTGCCTTAATGCCCATAGACGCCTGAGATAGACACAGACTCCCCGTGACCCGAGGGAAGATCGGATAAAGCGGTAGAAGATGAATGAATGAATGAATGAATGAACTATAATGCATAACAATAAGACTACTACTACTACTACTACTACTACTACTACTACTACTAATAATAATAATAATAATAATAATAATAATAATAATAATAATAAATAAAAATAAAAATAAGCTCCATATAGATTTGCTTTTTTAAATTATTTGTCAGATAAAACAAATTATAATTAAATAAATATATAAAACTATATAAAAAAAGAAGTTATTATAACAGAGTATATAAGTTATTATTATAACAGCAAACAAACACATGGAATGAGACGCTCAGATGTTGCTCAGTGTGCATGAAATGACGAGTGAAATAAACGATCGGAGAATATTCGATTATGAAAGAGAGTGATTTAATATTTTTTCCATTTATTTGTTTGGGAAATATCAAATAAATAAATCAATAAAAACATTATAAACGCTGTGAGAGAAGTGTGCGGACGTCCTCGTGTCACTTTACTGTGACTTTGAAACACTTGCGCCCGAGTCTTTTCCTGCTTATCACTTTATTACTTCTGAATTGAACCTTCGCCCCTCTTTCTCTCTCTCCCTCTCTCTCTCTCTCTCTCCTCTCCTCCCCCCCTCTCTCTCTCTCAATCCCTCTCCACGCCCCCCTCTCTCTCTCTACCCCCCTTCTCTCGCTTTCTCTCTTCCCCCCTTCTCTCTCTCTCTCACTTCCCCCCCCTCTCTCTCTCTCTCTCTCTCTCTCTCTCTCTCTCACATGCACACATATTCTGTGTCTTTTTCTCCTCAAGATGGAAAAAAAAGAACTGATTATTGACTTTTAATAAGAATTTATGGGAGAAAAAAATGTCCATTTCTGGAAGTAGAGAAAAAAAAAGAAGATGTGTGTGTGTATGTGAGAGAGAGAGAGAGAGAAAAGGAGAGCGAGAAGGATAGATGGAGAGAGAGAGAGAGAGAGAGAGAGAGAGAGATGCTATCGAGGCATTCAGCACCATTTCCTTCCTAATGACTTTGTAATGCATTTCATCCAATTTGAGAAAAAAAGCTATTGAGATGGCAATGGTGTGTGTGTGTGTGAGTGTGTGTGTGTGTGTGTGTGTGTGAGGACGGGGTGGGCGCGTTTTTTTTTAGATCAGCCATCCTAACAATATTTAATTGTGTCAGTAAAGTGGGACAGCGCTACAATGTGACCTTCCACAAACTCAAATCATTCCTACTTTCCTCTTTTCCGCACATGTTCTCATTAGAGCCGGTGACACGGCGTTCGCCATCATCGCCATCGCCATCATCATCCATCATCATCATCATCATCATCATCATCATCATCAGCCATCGCCTGCTCGTCACCAGCGCACTCCAACCCGGATAGACCGTCATGGCACCAGATCAATTATGTGAACTTCCCGCGTTTCCCGCCGCCTCCGTTTCCATCCTTCTTTCTGCCTCTCTTTCTGCCAACATCACTCGCTTTTCTTTTCCGTTCCCGCGTTTTTGCCGTTTTATCGCCTGAAATATGCGTCGTTTTCCAGAGGTTTCTTTGGCGACGTGCCTTTTTTTCACACCATCACAAAGAAATCTGACGGCTGGAAGAAATCTCCTGGCGTTAAAAAAGCGAGTCGAGTCGAGTCGAGAGGGAAAACTAGGCCACGTTGGCTATTCTGTGTGAACGGCGGTCCAGGACGCAGACGTTTGATTGGCGATCTTTCGGATCCTTGGGTTTGAAGTGCACAAAGATGGAGAGGAGAGCAGAAGAAGTTTAAGGCTTTAATTCACTTTAATGCTTTCATTTATTAAAATAAAGGGGCAGTGTCCATCGCTGGAGGCAGCTGCTGTAGTGTATATAGAGATAGCTATTATATATATATATATATATCTATATATATATATATATATATATAATATATATATATATATATATATATATATATATATAGATATATATATATATATATATATATATATATATATATATATATATATATATATATATATATATATATATATATATATATATATATATATATATATCATATAAAATAAGGAGTGAATCGTATCTGATCACATGACTTGCTGGTTCATATCTTATCTTTATTTTTTCCAGATATGAATCACTTTGGCCTGAGATTATAGATTATATGGACATACTGTATTAATTAGTGATTAATTTTATTATTATTACTATATTACTATTATTTATTCATTTTTTAAATTTATATATTTATTTTTCTTCTATTCTTATTAAGAATTTCCAAGGGCAAATTATAAAGATGCTTTATTAAATAAAGCTTATTATTATTTTTATTATTTATTATTATTATTATTATTATTATTATTATTATTATTATTTATTTTTTTCATCATTTAAGCATGCAAATCTCTCTCTCTCTCTCTCTCTCTATAACTCTCTCTCTCTCTCTCTATCTATAGTCTATATATATATATATATATATATATATATATATATATATATATATTTTCTTCTCTTCTTATTAAGCATTTTCAGATGAGAATTATAAAAGTGCTTTATTAAATAAAGTTTATTATTATTATTATTATTATTATTTATATGTTTTCATCACGTAAGAATGCAAAAATCTTTATTTATTTATTTATTTATTCATTATTCTTTTTTTCTTCAAGAAAGGATTATTTTTTTATTATACCATTCACAAAGAAGAAAGGTGTGTAAAGAGGGGTGTGAACCAGAAGGAGGAAGAGAGCGAGTGTGTGTGTGTGTGTGTGTGTGTGTGTGTGTGTGTGTGTGTGTGTGTGTGTGTGTGTGTGTGTGTGTGTGTGTGTGTGTGTGTGGGCCATCTTGAGAAACTGAAAGAACGTGACGTTGGTGACGTACAGGAGCCCGTCGAGTCTCTCATGGCGTCTGATGCACATCCACATCCACACGCGAGAGTCGGCGAGTGAAAGACGAATGAATGATGGAAGATAAAAGTCGATGTGGACGGATGAGTTTTGATCATTTTTGTGAAGGTGTGTGAGATGGAGAGATATCCCTCACTTCTACACTCACACAGAGAGGCGGGAGATCAGCGGAGAAGGCGTCGGCCTCGGAGCCGGAAGATCTCAGGTTCAAATCCCACCATCGCCACGCTGCCACTAGGGGGCCCCTGAGCAAGGCCCTTAAGGGCGTCTGCTGTAAATGTCCATGGAAGAGTGTGAAGAGTTCAAAAACTCGCCTTGATTTTTAGTGCAATTTTTACTAAAACTATTTTTATTCTGTCACTCGAAAGTTTTTGTGTCCGGCGTAGCGAGCCGAGCCGCCTCACCTCCACGCTTCCTCAGGAACGCCCACCACGGGAAAGACGGAGACGTGCGGAATAAGAAAGAGTGATTGAGTTTTAAGCAGATGAAGTGGGAATGTGTCAGCGTGATCTCCTGCTCCGGATTGGAGTTAATTAGCGCCCCCGCTGCGTTCTCGCTGTAACGCCTCTCTGAGGTAAGCGGGAGCTGCTAGCATTGCTCAGTCAGAGACATGGACGCCGTCCAACATCACGGCAGGAATCTGGACAGGGCAGAAAGACGAGAGGGATCCAGGAGAAGTGCACTCCTTCTGCTAAGGGTCCTTTATCACTTTCTGCACTCGTTTCCTGCGTTTGCCGGCGTGTTCATGTGAAAATATTAATAATATCATGTGCGGAAAAAAGCATAGTGTTGAGCGCTTTTCAGGAAAATTTTAATTATATATATATATATATACATATAGTGTGAGGCACGGTGGTTTAGTGGTTATCACGTTCGCCTCACACCGCCAGGGTCCGGGTTCGATTCCCGGCTCGGTCATGTGTGTGTGGAGTTTGTGCATGTTCTCCCCGTGCCTCAAGGAGGTTTTTCTCCGGGTTCTCCGGTTTCCTCCCCCGGTCCAAAAACATGCACGGTAGGTTGATTGGCACCTTGGAAAATTGTCCCTAGTGTATGAATGTGTGTGTGAATGTGTGTGTGTGTGTGTGTGTGTGTGTGTGTGTGTCCTGCGATGGGTTGGCATTCCATCCAGGGTGTATCCTGCCTTAATACCCATAGACGCCTGAGATAGACACAGACTCCCCGTGACCCGAGGGAAGATCGGATAAAGCGCTAGAAGATGAATGAATGAATGTATATATATATATATATATATATATATATATATATATATATATATATATATATATATATATATTATATACTTTTATTTATAACGTTTTTATTTTTATATATATATATATATACTTTTTTATATTTTGTTTTCAGGAAATATTTATATATATTTCATGAAAATTTTAATTGTATATATATATATATATATATATATATATATATATATCTATATATATATATATATATATATATATATATATATATATATATATTTTTTTTTTTTTTTTTTTATTTTTTTTTTTTTATTTATGCCGGATGAAGGATTTTGGATGAAGTAAATTTTGAAGTTTATTTGTTTAATATTGAGGGTATTTTAAGAGCAAATTGGGGTCTCGGTGTGGATTAGATCAATCAGGGCGAAATTAATGGCACCCTTTTCAACCCTTAGAACCTTTCCTGGAGTAGGTTATAGCACTTATAATCCCTCACTCCGGTTTGGTGCTCATGATATTTCTCAATCTTTGGTGTCTTTAAGATTTATCATCACTTCTAAATCGCTTATAATCATTTATAAAGCTGCTTATGAAACAATGTCCACGTCCAATGTGCAAAAACGTGCAGGAAATGTTCCTTTCCTGACGCGTGAAACGGGATTTACCGGAAAATTAGCATAGTGGTGCGCGATGCACTCGGCTCGGGTTCAGCGTAATGAGAGTCCAACGACATATATTTGTGTGTGTGTGTGTGTGTGTGTGTGTGTGTGTGTGTGTTTTGAAATAAACAAAAGCTTCCACATTAATTGCTTGGCCACTGCTCCTCGTTTCTTTCCGTCCAGAGGGTAACGCTGTAAATCGAAAGCTATTTTTTGAGCGCCGGAGCGTAAATTCCGGAGCGACGGAGGAGAGAAGCGAGACGAGTGGCTCGGCGTGATTTACGAGCGATGGAGCGATCCAGAAAGTACCTGAGCGACAGAGCAGAGGAATCACCCTCACGTTCACTGTTGTCGTATTGCAATCTGCATAAAATTCCTCCCAACCTTTTCTTCTTCTCCTCCGTTTTCTTTCCTTTTTTTTTTTTTTCTCTGAGGCAGTGTTATAATTAAAATAACGTTTACTTTGCACCTTCCTAACCTTCTAAGTCTGGACCTTTCGCTCGGTTAAGGTTGCGTTATTGTTGGATATTTTAATTAAAGTGACTTCTCCGAGGCGAATAGGAGAAAGAAAAGAGGTGGGGAAAAAGCGAGGGATCGCAGGACGAATGCTAATGAATGCTAAAGCGGCCTTATCGCTTTTCTCCCCGCGGACTCTCGTAAACAAGATAACGCCGTCCAAACAAATGGCGGTTATTTACCCCAGTGACATCTGATCAAACAGCATCATACTGATACACCCTACCATGATAAACACCAGCTGAAACACACACACACACACACACACACACACACACACACTCGTTCCACCACCGTATTCACACACTGGTGATAACAAAGAGTGAAATCTCCACCGCCGAGCTGCCAGAGCCGCGTTTGCGGTTTGCGACATCGTGATGCCGTCATGCAGAGAAGCAGATTGATGGAGACGCGAGTCTGAAGGCCTCCTGAGGCGCGCCGTGGGATTTTTGTTTCACAAAGCCATTTACAGTTTGGGTTTTCAGACAGAAACGTGGACGGATGGCTGAGGATGAAACCCGAAAGGTGTCTGTCTGCCAGACGGGGACGTTCCTCGTGAGTCTCATCACATACACGCGAACATGCAAACACGCCGCATGCGCTTCTCTCAAATACCCACGTTTTACTCAGCGAATCAAATCAGTGCAATTAAACACGCCGGAGTGAAAAAAGCAATTACAAAGTGGAGTGTGATGTAAGTGTGAATAAACAGGATGCGGTTAAAGGCAAGCGAAATAAAAAGGACCCGCGATGATGTAAGTGAAAAAATAGGGCGGAGTCTAATGTAAGTGAAAAAATAGGGCGGAGTCTAATGTAAGTGGAATAATTAGGGCAAAGCTAAAGGTAAAGGACAGAGTCAAAAGTGCAGACAAATAAACAGGGTGGAGTCTAGAGTGAATGCAAATTAACAGGGCGGAGTCAAAAGTTCATGCAAATAAAAGGGCGGAGTCTAAAGTACATGGGGGGGATGGGTGGAGTCAAAAGTGCATGCAGATAAACAGGGCGGAGTCAAAAGTGCCTATAAATTAACAGGGTGGAGTCTAGTGTGAATGCAAATTAACAGGGCGGAGTCAAAAGTGCATGCAGATAAACAGGGCGGAGTCTAGTGTGAATGCAAATTAACAGGGCGGAGTCAAAAGTGCATACAAATAAACAGGGCGGAGTCTAGTGTGAATGCAAATTAACAGGGCGGAGTCAAAAGTGCATGCAGATAAACATTGTGGGGTCAAAAGTGCATACAAATAAAAGGGCGGACTCTAAAGTACATGCAAATAAACAGGGCGGAGTCAAATATATTTATAATAATAATAATAATAATAATAATAATAATAATAATAATAATAATATAAACAAATGCATTTATGCATTTTTTGATCTCTTATCCAACATTTCACCATTGAATAAAACGTTTCCCATCACACGGCCGAGACACAGCAGTCCTTTTCCAACCAGATTCCCACAGTTTCCTCTCTTTTCATTTTTCCAATCCTCTTTATGTTCTTCTCCTTCTTCCTTTCATCCCTCCTGCCAGGATTTATCTCTCGCTCGCCCTTCCCTTCATCCCCGACTCCACGGAGCCGTCAGTGCCTTGATTTGCGCTCTGTTCTCCAGCGATGCGGCTTAAATTATCACCGTCTGTTATTAAACGGGAGCAGTCGGCCCACTCGCACACACACGCACACACACACACACACACACACACACACACACACACACACACACACACACGGTTCAGAGGGGTACCTGCTACGTCAGCCGTGGGATATGAGCTGTAAAAACCGCAGTGTAAGCAAATCTGGTCCGGATTTAACAACAGCACCGGCTCGACTCTCGCACATCTATCACAACACATGGCAGGAGTGACAGGACATGACACGTGCAGTGTGTGTGTGTGTGTGTGTGTGTGTGTGTGTGTGTGGCCTGAGCACAGAAATAGCTGTAAATATGAAACTCTTTAGCTTTACATGTTTTATTTTAAGTATTGCAGCAAATTCGAGGCGGTTTCTGTATAAAAAACACTTTAAATGTCGCCGATCATCATAAAACACACACAAGCGCTGTGTTTACACTGATGTGATCGCTTGTTATTTGGTTCAGAACGTCTCTGTGTTACATCATGACCATGTCAAAGTCACCGCACAGAAACGGTCTATAATATAAACATTTTTGGGTGTTTTAAGTTTGTTGTAACTTTACGGTTCAATAAAAGACTTCGGATCAAAAGTTTGTGATTTACAACATTTGTGGAAATCATAAAGTGTCCCTTTAAACGTGAGTAAACATTTTTCTGTATAGATGTATTTATTATTATGAATACACATCGTCATGTAATTAAGTCATTAAAACAGCGTTATATAAATAAATGATAATAATCACTCAAACATGTAGTACAATAATCATCATCATCACCATCTTCATCTTCATCATCATCATCATCATCATCATCATCACCATCATCACCATCATCATCATCACATCATCATCATCACATCATCATCATCATCATCCATCATTCATCATCATCATCATCATCATCATCATCATCATCATCATCATCATCATCATCATCACCACCATCATCATCATCATCATCATCATGGCAAATTGGATCTGATGTTAATGATGATGATGATGGTGATGATGGTGATGATGGTGATGATGATGATGGTGATGATGGTGATGATGATGATGATGATGATGATGATGATGATGACGATGGTGATGATGATGACGATGATGAAGATGATGAATTTGGATATATTGTGAAGTTAATGCTGATGTCTGCGAAAGTATCTGAGATGTGACCTGGGTGGCTATATAGGGCAGATTTAATTGCTCATTATAATTGCAGTAATGAGTGCACACGCACACACACACACACACACACACACACACACACACACACACACACACACACACACACACACACACACACACACACACACACACACACACACACACACACACACACACACACACACACACACACACACACAGAGAAAGCTCAGATACAAAGGTGGCTTTTGCATATGATAACGTGACCACGATACTACTACTAATATAAATAAGAAATAATACATATTAATAATAATAATAATAATAATAATAATAATAATAATAATAATAACAATAATTATTATTATTATTATTATTATTGTTATTATTAAGTGCTTTATACTTTTTACTTGTTCCAGGAAGCATTAATGCCCATAGACGCCTGAGATAGACACAGACTCCCCGTGACCCGAGGGAAGATCGGATAAAGCGCTAGAAGATGAATGAATGAATGAATTATATTTCATGTATTTATTTAAATTTCTATTTATTTTATAGACCTTTTTTTCTCTGGATTCCGAGACGGAATTCCACAAGCGTCCCTCGACACAAACACATCATCCATCAAGCATATTCTCCGTTCATCTCCAGGGTCACCCTTTTGTATAATAACATTAATAATAACCACTTTAATTACACCATTACCCAGAGATAAACAGTGCCTGTGTACAGGAGTTAGCGCGGTAAACAGCAAAACCTCACATTAATCGTGAGTTCTGCGCGAGTGTGTAAATCCGAGCCGGCGATCCCGTCGCACCGGCGTCTCCGAGAGAGGAAGCGATGGAGGAGACATTAACGGTGACGAGGGTCGACCTGAGAGGCGACACTTCTACACTCATTATCATTTATCTTTTATTCATAATGCGTAACATTGCATAAAGAAGACCACTTAAGCACACACACACACACACACACTTACACACATAAACAAACACGGGGTGATTTGGTATGTCCTGTGTGTCCCATCTTCCCCTCGTTCTGCTCCTGACTTGTGTAGAGAGGAAATAATTGGCCATTTTCTCACTGAGAATGAGGTTCTTGTGTACAGAGTCTCCACGTTTACACTTTCAACAAAGTATATGTTTGCGTTATTCACCCCAAACGCTTTCACATTCGTGTAACGCGACGTATTAATGACTCTTTGGATGGAGATCTGGTCAAAGGGAGACGAGAGGACGCTTCCAAAAGATCTACTGAGCGACTCCGGAGATTTGAGGATCTACATTTATATTAACATTTGCAGTAGACGCGCTCATCCAGGGCGACGTACAAGATTTAGGTCTCCATTAAGGGATAGATTCATTCATGAAGGGTAAACACAAACGTAAGTACACAATAAGCATAGACATCATGGATTCCTGGACAGTGAGAGGAAAGAAGTGTTTAGGATTGGTGTTGTTGGAAGAGGAATGTCTTCTTGAAGGTAGATAGTGTCTCCGTTGTGCCTCCAGTTTAAGTTCGTTCCACCTTTCCCCTGAGACACGGTGGAACCAGGCAAACAGTGCGAGACGCTCTCAGGCAGCGAGGTGCGCTACGGGAGGTGACGAGGTTTGGAGTGGAATTAATACCCAAAAAGGGAGGGCTGTATCTCAGTGGGTCTAAGGCGCCGGGCTGCTCATCGCACGATCCAGGTCCGAGCCCCGGTATGGCCGAGCTGCCGCCCTTTGTGTCCTTGAGCAAGACCCTTAACCCTCTGAGGCTTTTGTGGGTGGGTTAAAGTGTGCGTGCATGTGTGTGTGTGTGTGTGCGTGTGTGTGTGTGTGCTCCAGGGGGCGCCGTATCACGTCCGACCCTGCGCTCTGACCCCAAATACCACCAACAACAAGCTGCGATATGCGAAGAACGAATTTCACCGTGCTGTAATGAATATGTGATAAATAAACGTCTTATAATGTCTCACGACCACGTTTTTTCCCTGAGCAGCTCTGCGTTTCAGCACTGGACAGCGCCTCAACAAACCACTGTAATAACGAGTTTAATCATAGTTAAATAAAAGGGGTTTGTGGACGTGTTTCTTCCTCACACCGTCTCGGGACGTTTGTCCAACATTACAGTCGCCTCTCGTTCATTCATTAGGAATATAATCACTAAAATGATACGCTTTGTTTTTCACCTCTCTAAAGCTGCTTTTACAAACATTGTAGCTTTTAAAATGTCGCACAATAAAAGCATTAAAAGCTTCATAGTGTGTGTGTGTGTGTGTGTGTGTGTGTGTGTGTGTGTGTGTGTGTGTGTGTGTGTGTGAGAGAGAGAGAGCGATACGCCAATGCTCACTTAGTGCACGGATGGCGTTGAGCGTTTTCCTTTGTGTTGGCAATTATAAATATTATAACGGATCTATCAGCACGCAGAAATCATCTCAGAGGACAAAATCTCCTTCACACACACACACACACACACACACACACACACACACACACACACACACACACACACACACACACACTTCTCCCATCCCGGTCCTCATTAGCATTAAAACAATCTGAATGGAAATGTGTGCTGTGGATAAAAAATGGAGGGAATAAATAAAGAAATAA
>JACRUU010000029.1:14770666-14783166 GCA_030449085.1 Kryptopterus vitreolus
TGCGAGGTCAGAACGAGAGAGAGAGAGAGAGAGAGTGAGAGAGAGACGAGTGGAACGACTCAAACCAGGCTGGTCCGGGGGGGGACGATCTTCCGCAGCCTCCATTTGTTGAAAAATATGTAAGTATTAAAAACAACAACCTGGAATATAAATTAGATTTAATTGCAGTGGATATAAACAATAAAAACGAGTGAAAGAAGAAAGGAAATGTGAATATATATATATATATATATATATATATATATATATATATATATATATATATATATCTATATATATATATATATATACAGGAAATGAGTCATTACCTCTCGTTCATGTGTCATGTGACTCCCATAGACTACATTTTGCACTGACAAAAGATTCGGACCAGAAGATATGAGTTGTTTATTCTGTTTAATCACAATATAATGCATTGTAATATCTTAATTACTGGAGCTATACACGGAATGCGTGTAGGTAAACATGTTTATTAGGTAAACGTCTATTTATCAAACATTTTATTTTATTTCTGATCAATAGAACAAAATGAACTAAATGACTCATACGAAGATTCGTTCATTTGGAGTCACTAAAATGATCCAAACTTCCCGTCACTACACTACAGATCTCCCTTAATCCCAATAGCACGTTCGCCTCACACCGCCAGGGTCCGGGTTCGATTCCCGTCTCGGCCATGTGTGTGTGGAGTTTGTGCATGTTCTCCCCGTGCCTCAGGGGGTTTTTTCTCCGGGTTCTCCGGTTTCCTCCCCCGGTCCAAAAACATGCACAGTAGGTTGATTGGCACCTTGGAAAATTGTCCCTAGTGTGTGTGTGTGTGTGTGTGTGTGTGTGTGTGTGTGTGAACTGCTGCTCCCGTGACCTTCATCTGGACCATATTGAGAAGAACGATCCTTCTTCACACTCACGATGAGACGATAAAACATCTCCGTGCGCCCGACCTTCAGGTTGATGAGATACATTCCTGATTTATAGGAAATCATTTCAGATTGGTTTTGCCAGCAGGTGGCAGCACGAGGCGGCACGCGCAGTCACAGGAAGCGCCGGCCTTCATAAGTATCATCTCACCAAGAGCCGATCCAGCCTGATTCTTCATGTGGATCAATCACGTTTCCAGATGTTATATTGTTTACACCTTTGTCTCCACGGCTAGTAGGTTACAGATGTTCCTAATAATGTGGAAAAACGAACTCCAATGAAATAAAAGCGTCGTTTTTGTTTCGTTCCTGCGCGTGACGCTTTAATTAGCGCCAATCCTGAAACGAACCTGTTCTAAGAAAAGATACGGCGATGACGCCGAAACCAATTAAAGATGTTATGAAGAGGCTGAAGCGATTACAGCCGGCGCCATTAAGCCCTGTTTATCTTAACCACAGACCACTTTGTCTCCGTACTCATCCCTCGCTCCGTATCCCTCCCTTTTATTTTCAGAGCTCCCCCCCCCCTCCCTCCCTCCCCCACACGACCCCTCCTTCTCCCTGTGAATCAGCGGAGCTGCGTTATTAGAGAAATTGCCGACATCACAGTCCATCTTATGTGAGCTCTGGATAGACTTTGAAGTACTTCTTCTTCTTCTTCTCCTTTTTTTTTTCTCCTGTGAGCGACTTGAATGGAAGCGTCTGGTTTTGATCAGCCGTATGACATGTTAGACCCTGCTCCGCTTTGATGAAGTGGCCGGGAATGATGGGAGATGGGAAGGGGATGAGACGGGGGGGGGAGGAAAAAAAAAAAAAGGCTCCGGTGGCGGCGAGAATGTCGTAGGTGTGATGAGTCTTGACCCACATGTAAAGAGAAAATAAGAGCAGACGAGACGAGACGGACGGACAGACGGAGGGCGAGTTGTGACAGGTCAGCGTGTCCGCGCTTCAGGCCTTTAAAGCCGCCGCCGAGAGACGGAATAAAGAAGAGGAGAGTTTTATTTTAGACGGCATGACATCCTGACGGGACTGAAACACACTTCTGCTCACGGGGAATTTAAAATGTGACGCTATGAGATATATATATTATATATATATATATATATATATATATAAGTATAAGCCGTAAACAAAACAAACAAACAAACAAACAAAACGTACAAAGATTCGTGGTGAGATTCGATCTCAGAACCTTCTCAGCAATGAGCGACATCCTTACATTCAAAGGATTAAATATAAATAATAAATAACAACAAACAGCTATGTTTTGCATGTTTGCAATTGGACAGGTGTTTCTTCTTCCAAGATGCAAATTTGTTTGTTTGTTTGTTGTTTGTTTGTTTGTACTGAAAAATCAATTCAATAAATAATTGTAAAAAATATCATTTTTTTTCTTCTATATTTGTATTTATAAATGATATAAATACATTATAAATGATAATATCAGAGCAGTGAATGACACCCCTCATATTATTCAGAGGTTTGGACCAGAACTCTCTGATCCAGATGTTTTGACCCAACCATGTGACGCCGAACATTTAGATCCAGATGTTGCAAACATCCACACCCTAATGTGTTTGGATCCAGAGGTTTGGACTTGATCGTTTGGGCCCAGATTCTTAGAGCGAGAGGCACGGAGCCGATGATTTGGACACAGATGTTTATGTAAACATGACCGATCAAACCCAGATGTTCAGATCCGATTATTCCGACCCAGATGTTCAGATCCGATAATTCCGACCCAGATGTTCAGATCCGATTATTCCGACCCAGATGTTCAGATCCGATTATTCCGACCCAGATGTTTGGACCCGATAAGTTGGACCGGGATGTTTGGATGCAGATGTGCAGACTTGGATGTTCTGATTTGATCATTTGGACCTGGATGATTGGACTCGACCGCTTTGGACCGCTATTCAGGCATGGATGTTTGGAGCCAGATGTTCGGACCTGGATCATTGAGACAAAAATCTTCGGATCTGAGTATTTGGACCTGGATGTTTGAACCGATATTTTCAGCCCAGATTATTCGGATCTCCCAGGCATTTGGACCCAGATGTTTTGACCCAACTTTATGAAGCAGGACATTTAGACCCAGATGTTCCAAACATCCACATCCTAATGTGTTTGGATCCAGAGGTTTGGACGTGATCATTTGGGCCCAGATTCTCAAAGCCAGATGCACGGAGCCGATCATTTGGACCCAGATGTTTACAATCCAGATGTTCAGAGAAACACCGATCAAACCCACATGTTCAGACCTGACCAGTCGGACATGTGGACCTGCGCGTTCAGAATCCAGAGGTTTGGGCCCAGGTTCTCACAGCCAGATGCACAAAACCGATGACTTGAACCCAGATGTTTACGGTCCGGATGTTTGTACCCGACAATTCAAACCCAGATGTTCGGACCCGCCCATTCGGACACAGATATTTGGACCTAACTGTTCAGAACCCAGATGTTTTGGACCTGATAGTTTGGGCGCAGTTTCTCCGAAATTTGGACCCAGATGTTTACGACCCGGATGTTTGTACCCGAACGATCGAACCCAGATGTTCGCACCTGACCTTTCAGAACCCAGATGTTTGGACCTGAGGTCTGCATCAACACACTTGTGGCGTGCGTCACGCGTAACGAGCGGCGTAATCGTTTCTCCGCCGTCATTTCACACAATTAAATTACACCCGGAGAAAAGCGCCGGAGCGAAGGAGACGGAAAAAGGTGGGCGGAAACAGGAAATATATATCGGAATACGTGTGTGTGTGTGTGTGTGTGTGTGTGTGTGTGTGTGTGTGTGTGTGTGTGTGTGTGTGTGTGTGTGTTGCTTTTTAATCAAGTAAACAGTGGCCTGATGAATAAGGTCCCGAACTTTTCTTGCCTTTTCCGAGAGCTGCATTCAGGATTTTTTTATTTTTTACCTGGAGGCAAAATTGGTGTGAAATTGGAAGCAGGAACGCCGCAGTGACGCTCAAACGCAGCGCAGAAATGGAAACTCGCGGTTCTGTTGGTAAAATCCACAGGTGCGACTCGAGACCAGATTGAAAACAAAGTCCAGATGAAGAGAAGAAAAATAAAAGCCAGATGGACGGAAATCTGCGAGGGGTCGCCGTGCGCTCCGGTTAAAACCTATTATTAAAAGCTCCATGTTGTTTATTACAGCTCCACGTTGTTGTTGTTGTCGTGTGTGTGTGTGTGTGTGTGTGGTGTGTGTGTGAGAGAGAGAGAGAGAGAGAGAGAGAGAGAGAGAGAGAGAGAGAGAGAGGGCAAGATAAAAATATATGACAGTGTGTGTGTTTGTGAAAAAAACATGAGAGAGAGAAAAATAAAATGACTGTGTGTTTGTGTCAGGAGTGTGTGTGTGTGTGTGTGTGTGTGTGTGTGTGTGTGTGTGTGTGTGTGTGTGTGTGTGTGTGTGTGTTCGTGGATTAAATGTAAAGTCCATCAGAGAGAGAGTTAGGAGACAGAGAGAAGGGAAGAGAGAGAGAGACGAGAGGAGAGAGAGAGGGGACAGAGAGAGAGGAGAGAGAGAGAGAGAGAGAGAGACAGAGAGACTGGATTTTGGGCAGAGTGTGTGTGAAGCAGATGCTGATGATGTGTCTCACCAAACACACGGCTCCATGTATATGAGAGAGCGGCGAGTGTGTGTGTGTGTGTGTGTGTGTGTGTGTGTGTGTGTGTGTGTGTGTGTGTGTGTGTGTGTGTGTGTGTGTGTGTGTGTGTGTGTGTGTGTGTGTGTGTGTTTGAGAGAGAAATTGAGAGAGGACAAGATAAAAATATGACTGTGTGTGTGTGTGTGTGTGTGTGCATGTACACAAGTGTTGAGGGTGTCATGACCATGCATATGAGTTTATGCAAAAAAAACAAGCGTGTGTGTGTGTGTGTGTGTGTGTGTGTGTGTGTGTGTGTGTGTGGTGTGTGTGTGTGTGTGTTAATTACTAGTCTGAATGCTGCGTCTTACTCCTCCTCCTCCTGCATTAGTATGGAGTGATGGTGTGAGCTTTAATTTATCCTCTAGTGCATTGGACTGGCAGAGATCCTACATCTAAAGTTCCCACAATCCACACACACACACACACACACACACACACACACACACACACACACACACACACACACACACACACACACACACACTGGCTCTCAAGTGTTGCACCTCTCTAATTATTGGAGAGAGTCGTGGGCGACTGAGACGCTGCAGTACTGCTGAGGCGACATGGTGACTATTTTATAATAAGGCGTGGCCTTCAGAACTTATATTTTTAACACACACACACACACACACACACACACACACACACACACAGATTTATTTATCTGTATTTATTTATTTATTTTGCATGGCGCTTGCTGTAATAAAGGTTAAGTGCAGTCATTCTGGCGCGAGTTCATGCGTTTAGTGCGAAAAACGTTTTACTGATGGTTTCTATGAGGTGTCTAAAGGAGGCGTGGCCTGTGTGACTGTCAATCACACTGGAGGGGGTGTGGCTTGTGCACCCGCCAGGTAAAGTGGAGAGGGTGTGGCTTGTGTGTCTGTCAGTCACACTGGAGTGGGTGTAGTGTAGTATGGTTTCAATCACAATCGAGGAGGTGTGGCTTGTATGCCTGTCAATCATAGTAAAGGGGGTGTGGCTTGTGGACCTTCAAGGTATATTAGAGAGGAGTATATTAGAACCTTATAATCACAGTAAAGGGGGTGTGGCTTGTGTACCTTCCAGGTAAAGTGGAGGGGGTGTGGCTTGTGTGTCTGTCAGTCACAGTATAGGAGGTGTGGCTTGTGTACTAACCAGTTATATTAGATAGGGTGTGGCTTATAACACAGTAAAGAGGGTGTGGCTTGTGTACCTACCAGGTACATTCAAGTGGGTGTGGCTTGTGTGCCTTATAACACAGTAAAGAGGGTGTGGCTTGTGTACCTACCAGGTACATTCATGTGGGTGTGGCTTGTGTGACTTTTAGTCATGGTAAAGGGGTGTGGCTTGTGCACCTCATGGTATCATGGAGGGGGAGTGACTTGTGTGACTGCCAATCATTGTAGAGTGGCTTGTGTGCCTTTTAATCACAATAAAGGGGGTGTGGCTTGTGCACCTCATGGTATCATGGAGGAGGAGTGGTTTATGTGTCTTCTAATCACAATAAAGGGGGTTTGGCTTGTGCACCAACCAGGTACAATAGAGGGGGAGTGGCTTGCGGGACTGTAAATCACTGTATAGGGGGGTGTGTCCTGTGTACCCAGGTACAGTAAAAGGGGTGTGGCTTGTGTACCTTTTAATCACACTGAAGGAGGTGTGGCTTGTGCACCTGCCAGATAGAATGGGGAGTGGCTTGTGGGACTGTCAATCATAGTAGACGGGGGGTGTGGCCTGCGGATCACTGCGCCACTGGTCCTTTATCATAATAGGCGAGAAGAGATTCGCACCCATGAGCTGCCGAAACACAATTGTTCCTCCGAGTCAACACACACACACACACACACACACACACAGAGGGAGGGAGCTCTCCAATACCTGAATTACGCTAATGGAATATGAACCCAGATGAAGCTTATTTAAAGCAATATGATGAATGGGCCCGAAGCTCTTTGGAGTGAAAGATGGGGGGGGGGGGGGGTGAAGGGGGGGGGGGGGGTGTGGGGGGGGGGGGGGGTGATTGATTTGCTTCCAATCCATAACAAAGAGTGTTAAGTTGCGGCTTAAATTACAGGAAGCTATTTGGAAAACAAGTGAGTGTGTTATATACTTCCTTTCCACACCCACCTTCTTAACTCGAAGGGAGTAAGTGCGCACAATCAGCTCGGGAGACATCCATCACATGAAATGAGTTTGCGGAAGGCAAAAACCCCGGCATGCACTCAAATGAAAGCGGCGATCGTGCCCTGAATTTCAGCACCTCCATTTCTCTTTCCACTCCGCTCTCCGCTCTGCATCTCTCTGTGTGTGTGTGTGTGTATGTGTGTGTGTGTGTGCATTTCCTCATTTTTGATAATGGTTTTAATGCCGCCGCTGCGAACGAAGGCATAGATTAATTTCGTCATTTGTTGTTTAAAGAGAGCGCATGACGGGTCACCAGCATCAAAAGTGGCGCACGGTGACCCTGGGTAATTACGCCAGGCATTAAGTTCCCCTCCTCGGGCCACGATCATTAGCAGAAAATGACCTTTGAAGCCTCACACTGACAGTCATTAACTGCTGCGGAAAAGTCGACAAGCCCCTGCGTCCATCTTAAATTCTCCTCACGACGTTTAACAACCCCTCTCCCCCCCCCACCCGAACACCCCCCCCCCACCACCCCACCACCAACCACCACCCCACCACCACCCCCCCCGTTTTAGATCTTCCGAGCCGACCCATTCCTGAGGCTTAGACAGCCTGAGATTTATCCCCAATATATCAAGTGTTGGAGAAGATGGCATTTGCGGCCTGGGCTATAACGGGTTCAAAGGCATAAATACGGCCAAAAATGTCAGTCAGGCCAACGCCAGGGCTTTACATTGCTTTGGACAAAAGGGAGTATTTTCATAAACAGCTTCATGAGCTCCATCCCCAGACGCAAACACACCACCGCTCCTGCTTTTCAGCTTCAGCGCCATCCATCATCGCAAATGAAAAACTCCCTCCCTCCATTTTTAGCCCTTTAACATCCCGAGAACCTTCCTGCAGGTACCATAATACAAAATACAACACAGGAAAATATGGAAATCTACTTCTTTTATTTTTTTTTTTTTTTTTTTCTCCCCACAAGAATATTTTCAAGCAACTTTTATTCCAAAAAGTCATCATGCAGCTCAAATATCTACAGCCATATATATATATATATATATATATATATATATATATATATATATATATATATATATATATATATATATATATATATATTCATTTATTCATTCATCTTCTACCGCTTTATCCGATCTTCCTCGGGTCACGGGGAGCCTGTGCCTATCTCAGGTGTCTATGGGCATTAAGGCAGGATACACCCTGGATGGGATGCCAACCCATCGCAGGGCACACACACACACATTCACGCACACATTCATACACTAGGGACAATTTTCCAAGGTGCCAATCAACCTACCGTGCATGTTTTTGGACCGGGGGAGGAAACCGGAGAACCCGGAGAAAAACCCCCTGAGGCACGGGGAGAACATGCACAAACTCCACACACACATGACAATCCTAGTTTGTCTTCAGCTCTCGTCACTAGCACTGAAGAACGTTGAGGTCAGTTCCATGGTAAGAAGGCGATGAAAGAAGGTGTGGTCTGGTGAAGAAGGAATCATCGGAGTTCTTTGAGGTGTGTTAAACGTGCTGCGCCACCTCCTGTCAGAAGAAGGTGTTGCTTCACAACCTGTCAGTCCTGTTAACGAGAGCGATTGAGGTCCAATAAAGGTGTGGTTTCTGCTCTTGTCAGTTCCAGTGAACTCCAGTTAATCCAGTTAAAGAGGAATGGCCTGGTTAAGGCCGTAGAAGAAGGCATGGATGTCAGTTTCAATGAAGAAGGTGTTTTCTCAGCTCCAGGAAAACCTGTCAGGTCCAGATGTGACCTGCTGTCATTCTCAGGTGACCCGAACTCATATCAATCCCATGTGAAAGGCCCTCAGCTGTCACATCCTTCTATTTAAGGTGCTCCCTCTGCTCCGGCTTCCGCCCGTGTCCATAAAGAACTCAAAACAAAAACTCGCTACTCCTTTCTTATCCGGCAGGTAAAAATTCCGTCCCGGTGGCTGCAGCGTTCCCGAGCAGAAATCCCAGGAGAAGCGCAGGCCGTGTGCTGAGCTCCCGAGCAAGACCTTTAAATCTCCCACTGCACAACTCGCTGCTTAGATTGGATTCAGTCTGAGTTGTAAGTCATTTGGATTATAAGGTAAAAAGGTCAGCGAGCAGGTTTGTAACATCACATTATTCACTCCTCGTTTTATTCACTTTCGCCCCTTTAATTACTCCCGACCCGACGAGGTGTTTGGATTAGTCAAACGATTAGCGTTACACTTTTAATCCTTCCGCCGGATCTGAGACGACAAGTTGAAAGGTGAAGGCGAGGGAAAGGTTTGCACACGGCTCTGTCAGGTATCAATTAACTCGAATTCCACTTCATTAACGTTTAATAACGTCTAATAATTCCTGTGTTCTAAGGAAAAAAATATAACCTAGCGTTAAAAAACTCATTTTTGGAATCACACATTCATAAGTAGATGTACTGGAGTGCTACAGGAGGTGTTTCCTGGCTTCGACTCCGGACTCCATGCAGGAAGAATCACATTCGCTCTGCGTTTACTTTCAAGGAGCTGAGATCCTTCACATTCCTCCTGGTCCTGGTCCAGACCCACTTTGCTGGCACCACTCTCCGGAGGGTTCGTCTGTCCTGCATAATGCCGTTCCTGAACCAGGATGTGATGTTACCCGTCAGCAACCTGAAAGGAAAGTGCTTATGGTAAAGAGTAAAGATTCTTAAACTCACCACGTCATGTCATGTGTCCTTCAAGAGCTTAAATGGTCTTAAAATGAAGCTTTAAAGTGCGCACTGGCAATAAACTACATCTCCCACAATGCATGTGAAGTGACGGCATCCCACCACTAGAGTGCAGCGTATCCCACATTTACCCATTTTTACAACAATTGAGAAAAACCTTTACTAACACTGACATGTGCACAGGACACGCCCACACACCTTTGTTAACCATGACATGTACACAGGACACGCCCACACACCTTTACTAACACTGACATGTGCACAGGACACGCCCACACACCTTTATTAACACTGACATGTGCACAGGACACGCCCACACACCTTTACTAACACTGACATGTGCACAGGACACGCCCACACACCTTTATTAACACTGACATGTGCACAGGACACGCCCACACACCTTTATTAACCCTGACATGTGCACAGGACACGCCCACACACCTTTATTAACCCTGACATGTGCACACAGGACACGCCCACACACATTTATTAACCTGATTTGTCCACAAGAACACGCCCACACACATTTATTAACCCTGACATGTACACAGGACACGCCCACACACCTTTACTAACACTGACATGTGCACAGGACACGCCCACACACCTTTACTAACACTGACATGTGCACAGGACACGCCCACACACCTTTACTAACACTGATATATGCACAGGACACGCCCACACACCTTTACTAACACTGACATATGCACAGGACACGCCCACACACCTTTATTAACGCTGATATATGCACAGGACACGCCCACACACCTTTCCGGCCCTGTGAGCGAACCGTAACGCTGATGTGGAACACGGTGATGATGAGCGTGACACTCCTGATGTACTGTAGGACCTTCTCCAGCAGGGGGGGTTTGATGTGCGAGGACCAAGACAAGGTTTGATCTTTAGGGTTTGGTTATAGAAGCCTTATGAACTTTATAATCCTGCTGAGATTCAAGAGAAGCTTTTTAATCCCCTGCGGGTTTTAAGCCGATGTCTATGTGACGGAAGGAGTCTCCGCTTTAAATTGAACGTTGAACTTATAAACGATAATAAAAAAAAAAAAAAAAAAAGAAAAAGAAAAAGCGCCCTCATCCAAACACCGGCTTTCAATCAGAAGGTCAATTGTTGAGCTGAACTGCGGGATTGTTTTAATATTCCAGTCAGCTTTAATTGTTCACTTATTTATCTGTTCTCAATTTGATAAGCCGCAGCATGTCGGAAACAGCCGAGCATACCTAATGAGGTAGTTTATATGCAAATGACGAACACCAAATAAAGTTAAAGATCTTGAGGGATTGCAATGCATCAGCGCCGAGTGCCGGATCGCAGGGACGCAAGACGCCTCCACTTTATCGCCGAGTCGGAGATTCACGTGCAGGTCATGAAAGCTTGGGGTTTTTTTTTTCTTTTTTCCCCATTTTTTTTTTTTTCCCCTCCACACACACACACACACACACAACACACACACACACACACACGCGTACCTGTGTCTTCGCAGGTTGCCGTCTCAAAAGTGATCAAACGAGCCGCCGTGTCCTTGAACAGCTGCCCCTTAAGCCTCGCCTCGAAATCTCGCCCCGTTTCTCTGCCTTTAATGCAGATTTCTCGCTTTCAAGAGTCACTCGAGTCGCTCTTGTGTTTTCGCCCTCGAGTGACTCAATAAAAGTTTAATTGCGGAAATGCGGTCGTTTTCCGTCAAAACACTCGCTGAAAAGCACTTGCTTTGTTTTGGGGTTTTTTTTTAGTTATTTTGAAGAGAAAATGACGTAATAATGAGTTTTCAGTCCTAAAATTATTTAAAAAGTTTATTTAATCATTAAAAAAAAATATTTACATTTTAAAAAATAATGCATTCATTAATTTACATTTTTAATTTTTCTTTTTTATTATTGAAAAAATATTTTAAAAGAATTTCAAAAGTTTTACTGAAACTTGATTAACTTTCAAATCAAATTTAATGTTCTCTTTCTGAAGTTTCTTGTTTTCTATTATTATTATTATTATTATTATTCATTCATTCATTCATTCATTTTCTACTGCTTTATCCGAATCCCTCGGGTCACGGGGAGTCTGTGTCTATCTCAGGCGTCTATGGGTATTAATGGCAGGATACACCCTGGATGGAAATGCCAACCCATCGCAGAACACACACACACACACACCACACACACACACACACACACACACACACATTCATACACTAGGGACAATTTTCCAAGGTGACAATCAACCTACCGTGCATGTTTTTTTGGACCGGGGGAGGAGGAAAAACCGGAGAAGACCCGGAGAAAAAAAAAACCCCCTGAGGCACGGGGAGAACATGCACAAACTCCACACACACATGGCCGAGACGGGAATCGAACCCGGATCCTGGTGGTGTGAGGCGAACGTGATAACCACTAAGCCACCACCGTGCCCTATATATATATATATATATATATATATATATATATATATATATATATATATATATATATATATATATATATCAGGTGGTTATAAAGCAGTAAAAGACACACGCCGCAGCGATTAGCAAAAAAAACCACGACAATGTTCTTCATACGTTTCACATTTCTGCCAGCGACGGCAGCAAAAAACCCCCTCCCATCCCTTCTGTCTGGGCTCTTAAGTGTCTCGTCAAAGATCCATTTGAATCAATTAAAGTAAATGAAAGGACTTTTCAGCAGACTCGATGAATTATTTATTGCCTTTAATGATCCCGGCAGAATTAAACACAAGTCGAATCCTTCATTATGAATAATAAGTGATTAAAAGGAGGCCATTTCATTACAACCTCTGCCACTAAAACTCCGCTTTTTACTCTGCCCCCCCCCCACTCCCCCCCCATCCCCCCCCACCAAACGAAGGCCTGAATATTCGCAGGAAATTATCGGTTAAATACGCACAGATCTGATCTCAAAGCCTCTGGAGGCGAGTGGAGGAAAACAAAACGGCATCGGAATGAGATTCTCTCTCTCTCTCTTTCTCGCTCTCTCTCTCTCTCTCTGAACTGGGGGTAAAATATAATCAATACACTCATTTTTGCAGAATTTTTTTTTCCCCCACTCAAGGCACTTGTGTACGATTTTCTGAATACATGAGCATGTG
>JACRUU010000029.1:14788166-14803166 GCA_030449085.1 Kryptopterus vitreolus
AATGAATACAACAATTAATACAAAAATACAACAATGAATACAAAAATGCAACAATTAATACAAAAATGACAACAATTAATACAAAAAGACAACAATTAATACAAAAATACAACAATGAACAATAATACAAAAAGACAACAATTAATACAAAAAGACAACAATGAATACAAAAAGACAACAATTCATACAAAAAGACAACAAATAATACAAAAAGACAACAATTCATACAAAAATACAACAAATAATACAAAAGACAACAATTAATACAAAAAGTTAACAAATAATACAAAAATGCAACAATTCATTCACAAATGCAACAATGAATCAATAAAGTGCAACAATGAACACAAAAATGCAACAATTAATACAAAAGACAACAATTAATACAAAAAGACAACAATTAATACAAAAAGACAACAATTAATACAAAAATACAACAATTAATACAAAAAGACAACAATTAATACAAAAAGACAACAATTAATACAAAAAGACAACAATGCAACAATAATACAAAAATACAACAATTAATACAAAAAGACAACAATTAATACAAAAGACAACAATGAATACAAAAAGACAACAAATAATACAAAAGACATCAAATAATACAAAAAGGTAACAATGAATACAAAAATGCAACAATTAATACAAAAATACAACAATGAATACAAAAATGCAACAATTAATACAAAAAATGTAACAATTAATACAAAAAATGTAACAATTAATACAAAAAATGAAAACAATAACAATGCAAAATAATACAAAAAATGTAACAATTAATACAAAAAATGTAACAATGAATCAATAAAATGCAACAATGATTCGAGAAAATACAGCATTGATACAAAAGTGCAACACTGAATAATTAAAATGCAAAACTGAATCGAGAAAATGCAACAATTCATTCACAAATGCAACAATGCATCAATAAAGTGCAACAAAAAACACAAAAATGCAACAATTAATACAAAAATGCAACAATTAATACAAAAATGCAACAATTAATACAAAAATGAATCGATAAAATGCAACAATTAATAGAACAATGTAACAATGACTGTACGGAACATAGACATCGAACGGCGTCGTCCATGACACCGCGGGTTTCCTCCACATCCCGCTAATTTCATTTTCACCTCCACGCGCATTACAGGGGGGGGGGGGGTAAATAAATAAATAAAAATAAATAAACAAACAAATAAATAAATAAATAAAATGGACAGACAGCTGGGATCTGCCCGAGCAGTGCATTTTTCTCTAAAAACCCATCAGGCGTGATTTGGGCACCTGTCAGGGGAACAATGAGGACCCCTGTGAGTTTAATCACCTCTAATGTAAGATTAAGCAGGTGCCAGAGGGTATAATCTCATCCCAAATACATCAGATGTCATCCGACGCTCCCTCGCTCTGTCCCTCCATCCCTCCCTCGCTATGTCCCTCCATCGCTAGGTCCCGTCATCGATCCGTCCCTCCATTGCTCCATCCCTCCATCGCTACATCCCTTCCTAGCTCCATCCCTACCTCTCTCTGTCCCTCCATCGCTACATCCCTCCATCGCTACGTCCCTCCATCGCTACATCCCTCCATCGCTTCATCCCTACCTCTCTCTGTCCCTCCCTCACTACGTCCCTCCATCATTTCATCCCTCCCTCTCTCTGTCCCTCCCTCACTTCGTCCCTCCATCCCTTCCTTGCACTGTCCATCCATCGCTCCATCCCTCCCTCGTTCCATCGCTCATTCACTTCATCTCTCCGTCCCTCCCTCGCTCTGTCTCTCCATCCCTTCCTAGTTCCGTCCCTCCATCGCTCTGTCCCTCCCTTGCTCCCTCCCTCTTTCACTCCACCACTCCCTCGCTCCGTCCCTCCCTCAATCTGAGAATTAAGGGCCTCACTCAAGGGCCTAGCAGTAGTCGTAACTTTCACGATTGCACCTCCTAGAAGATGATCCTTATCCAGAGCGACTTCAGCGACTTTATTTGGTTCCTTTGATCAGGAATGAAATGAAATAAGCAGATCAGCATGATAGTTCCTGTAATTAACAATGAACGATGCGTATAAGAACAAATGATTATATCTGCTGGTCTTGGGTCACATGACTCCCATAATTATTGTCATATTATTGAAAAGATTCGGACCTTTAAAACACAAAAAAACACATTGTGTAGTGTGTGTGGGAATCCCACAATAAACGAATGAAGGACTCACGAGATAATTCAGTTTATAACCTATCGCGGTGCTCATAAATGCCCGTGAGAAAATAACCGAATCACTCGTTGAAATGAATCGTTCTTCTGAGTCAAATTAAAGAGTCAAACTGAAGAGTCACTTCAGTTTCGACTCCCAGGATTTAAAATTTCAACTCTTCAATATCACATTTCTCCCCAAATTCCAACATTCAGAGCGACGCGTGTTCCAGATCTGCACTAGCGACAAGAAGATTCTCTCGGGGGGGAGAAAAAAAAGAGTCACTTTGAATAAAAGCATCTGCCGAAATGAATAAATATGAGTCCATCCATCTTTCCTGGGTTTTAAGCGCTCGCTCGCTCGTTCGCTCGCTCGGCTGCAAATCATCTATCACCCGAGTCGGATCCTGATGGAAGACACACTTTTAGATTTACTGACTCATCGCAGGAATAATTCAATGTAAATAAATCACTTTGCAGCTTTAATTGCGTCGGAGATCTGCGTTTATCCCGGCATTCCCTTTAATCTTTAACCCCGGTATCATTTCATTCTCCTCCTCGCACATGACAAGCAGAATTCCTTCCTGACTCCTCCGTGTGCAAATGCACATTGCATCAGCATGACATCAGCATCCGGCTTTTACTATATATATATATATATATATATATATATATATATATATATATATATATTCATGCCTCCTCTCCAGTCTTTTCCTGATCTTTTGCCCTTTGTCTCTCCGTCCTTCGGAAGAAAGAGTTTGGTCTCATTAGGAGAAAAGACGGCAGACAGGAGTGAGCCTGTTTTTTTTTTTTACTCTTTATCCCGCGGACTAGAGCCGGAGAAATCAAAGCTCTGCGCTTCAGAAGTAAGTGGCATCTTTAAACTGTGTTTTGTTCGGGAAGGAAGTGAAGTGTCAAAACAGGACAATCAAAAAGGGAAGAGTTTACTTTCTTTCTTTTTTTAATAGGACAAAAAAAAATTATGTAATTCCCGATATGCAAATATTCCGAGGGCTGGGAATAACATCGACATGTCAGTGTGGATAAAATGAATCAGAAGGCTGGGGGTTCGAGTCCCGATATCGCCGAGATACATTTACATTTACAGCATTTTATCCAGAGCGACTTACAACTGAGCAATTGAGGGTTAAGGGCCTTGCACGAGGGCCAACTAGTGGCAGCTTGTTGGTGGTGAGAAGTAGTAGCCCAGTGGTTAAGGTGTTGGACTCTGGACCGGAAGATCACAGGTTCAAACCCGACCACCAACAAGCTGCCACTAGTAGGCCCTTGAGCAAGGCCCTTAACCCTCAATGGCTCAGTTGTAAGTCGCTCTGGATAAGGGTCGTCTGCTAAATACTGCAAATGTAAATGGTTGGTTGGTTTGAACCTGTGATCTTCCAGTCCAACACCTTAAGGACCCTTAACCCTCTGAGGTTAAGCCAGGAGGCGCTCTGACTCAAACAAACGCCTTATCCAGTGCGATTGAGGGTTAAGGGCCTTTCTCAAGGGCCCTCTAGTGGCACCTTGTTGATGGGGGGATTTGAACCTACAATCTTCCGGTCCAGAGTCCACCACCTTAACCACTGGGCTACACACCTCCCTGAGATACCACTCTCGGGTCCTTGAGCAAGGCCCTTAACCCTATATCCTCCAGGAGGCGCTCTGACCCCAGCTTTTCCCAAACAAGCTGGAATACATTTATATTTATGGCAGAGCGATTGAGGGCCTTTCTCAAGGTGGCAGCTTGTTGGTGGCGGGATTTGAACCTGCAATCTTAACCACTGGGCTACACACCTCCCTGAGATACCACCCTCAGGTCCTTGAGCAAGGCCCTTAACCCTATGTCCTCCAGGAGGTGCTCTGACCCCAGCTTTCCCTAACAAGCTGGAATACATCTACATTTATGGCAGAGCGATTGAGGGTTAAGGGCCTTTCTCAAGGGCCCTCTAGTGGCAGCTTGTTGGCGGTGGGATTCGAACCTTTGAGTGACTGAGCTCCCTCATATGTAACATGTATGGAATATGTAATGTAAAGTAAGATTCAACTTTCCAGCGTGATTTTCCGAAGGTGTTCGGCAAAAGAGGAATTCCGGGGAACGCGATCCAGACGAATCCTGCGAGCGCTGTACTGCAGTGAAGGTGATCATGTCGAGACCACGTGGTCTTCTTGATCATTTTTATCCGCTTACAGTTACATTCCTAATTCCAATTTTTCCCAAAGATAAAAACACGCCAGGCATTTTTTTGGGTTTGAATCCTTTTACACGGAGCGCTGTAAAGGAGCCGTTACTATAGAAACGATTCCGGAAAGCCGTGAGCTGTAACTGCGTTGCATTCTTATTTATTTATTTTTTCCCGCTCGGAGAAAGCAGATGTCCTCTTTGGCGGAATCGTAGCTGACATGCTCGCTTCCTGATAGCATCTCAACCCTACAGTTGTTAAATGTCAGCCGGAGCACAGAGGACAGGACTTTCCTGTCAGAGGCTGGATGTGTGCTACCTGCTGCGCTGCTACACAAACCCGAGCCACAACAACGCGCTTTGACAACCGCTGTCACGCCTGTCTGACGGAGGCGTCACCGCCGAGAAATCCGGCCCGGAATGAAGCCGGATGCAAACCGGAATCAGGCGGGAAAATAAACATCAAGCAAAACCAGGAAGGAAGATTGTGCTCACATGACGCGTTGTCGTCTAGCGAATTACAATCATCGCACAACTGAGAAGTGTTAATGATTGGGATTCGAACACAAGACCTTCCGACGTGGTTAAATGACCAACCGCGTAAACCTTTATGTTTACGCCTTTAAGGCGGATGCGTCATCCAACTGCGAAACCTTGTTCAAGATCCCGTCAGTCGCAATTTATGGGATTTGAACTTGCAACCTTTCAATTAAAAACTCAATGGTGATATGAGTGAGATACACACCACCTCACATGCACATTTACGGGCATGTCATGAGGTAGATGTATTTATCCAACTTGTGTTAAAGACCCACCAGTGGCAATTTGGGGGATTGGAACTCATACACTTCCATTTCCATTACCAATGGCTAAACCCTGAGATACCAC
This sequence comes from Kryptopterus vitreolus, assembly GCA_030449085.1. Taxonomy (NCBI): domain Eukaryota; kingdom Metazoa; phylum Chordata; class Actinopteri; order Siluriformes; family Siluridae; genus Kryptopterus; species Kryptopterus vitreolus. The sequence continues at coordinate 14,793,425 of JACRUU010000029.1, forward strand.
ACCACTCTACGCCTTTTTTTTTTATTAGGCAAACATGCTTATCCAACTGGGTGTAAAGGGCCTTGCTCAAGGGCCTACCAGTGGCAGCTATAGGGGGGATATGAACTCACAACCTTCCAATTAGAAACAAAATTGTTAAATGACTGAGCTATCACACCTGCATGTGTATACTCAAATCACTATTGATAATTAATGTGTTATGGGCCTTGCTCAAGGGCCTACCAGTGCCAGCTATAGGGGGGGGGGATATGAACTCACAACCTTCTAAACAGAAAGCCACTTTCTTAACAACCATACATTTGTTAAGCTGTTTCATATCCAGATAACAATACTAATAATTATCTTATGACCGAACAATTAAGGGCCATGTTTAAGCAGCTCTGTGGTGCCGGGATTAGAAAGTACACCCTTGTGGTGTTAGAACTTGTGAATCTGCAAAACTCGTCAGCAAAAAACACTCGTCTCTTTTCATCCTCTTCCAGCCAGGTTTGACCATCATCCACATCCACCTCTTTTCCCATCAGCCCCCTCGTTCAGCCTCCGTCTCCTCATTCCGTAAGAAAAAAATCCCATCAATATATTCTGACTGAGGGCCTCGACTCCCTGAAGTGGGCCGCCGTCGGGCTTCCACGCTCGCCACTTTAATTGTGATTTACACCATTGCTCTGCGTAAATTGTATCGTCTGAAGCGGCTGAGCCCTTAAGCCACGTCGATTATATTCCCCGAGCTCCGGCTGCCAGTCTGGGATTCTGTTTACCTGCCTGCCTGATTAGCCGCCACTAAGATCCGCTTTTAAAACGCAAAAAAAAGGGGAAAAAAAATCAATTTCCTCGTGGCTTGTTGTTTTTTTTTTCTCATTTTACCTGTACGTCTCTGTGATTTATTATCCAGGCCTTTAAAAGTGTGTGTTTTTCTCTCTCTAAGCCTCGGTCCCTGTGCGCTCATCACGCTGTCAGTCACGTCCAGGTGCTCGGATTGACCCGTCTGTCTCGCCGTATTTTCTCTCTCCAGACTCGGGAAGTTCACGCTACGGCAGTCCTGTAGGGACTCATAAAGCTAATATCGCCCATTTTCTCTCTCTCTCTCTCTCCTGATGAATGAATGTTGCTCTGGCCCGGATGGCATTATCATTCATCTCCCAAACGTAATCTCGGAGCAGATCGCTCTTTATATGTGAGCTTCACTTATTGACCAAATCTCCAATTTAATAAGCTTTCCTTCACATCATGGCGTATAGTCATTAATGATATAATATGCCATGATTCCAAAAACGCCCCAAGTACGCGTCCGTCAGAGGAACGAGACGTTGACAGTAAACAGATTTATTTATTTTTTTGTTGATAAATAGACTTCATCATTAAGTAGACGTAAATACAGTACATTCAGGCTAATCGAAGTCCAGAATGATATACTAATGAAGGATTGTCATGCAGACAGAAGGGAGACTCGTGATTGGCTCGTTGTTTGTATATGTTTATTGCTTTTGCAAACTTTGTGGCACTTTATGAACTCTCTAACCATAAGTGTTTTAGAGACAAAAATGTACTGATCACCAATCACTGATCACTGGTGTTCCAGAGAGATAATCAATAATCACAAGTGTTCCTAATGACAAGTATTTTCCTAATAATCAAACACTGAACACCATTCTTCCAGACAACCAATCACTGAACACTATCCTTCCTCACAACCAATCAACGAAGACCATTCTTCCAGCCAATTAATCACTGACCACCATTCTTCCTCACAACCAATCACTGACCACCATTATTCCTAACAGCCAATCAATGATCACCATTCTTCCATACAACTGATCATTAATCATTATTTTTGTAGCTTACCAATCATTGCTTAATCTACACCCACAATGACCAATCACTGATCACTTTTATCACCACTGATCACCAAAAACACCAATCACAGATCACCACTGATCACCAAAAACACCAATCACAGATCACCACTGATGACCAAAAACACCAATCACAGATCACCACTGATGACCAAAAACATCAATCACAGATCACCACTGATCACCAAAAACACCAATCACAGATCACCACTGATCACCAAAACACCAATCACAGATCACCACTGATGACCAAAAACACCAATCACAGATCACCACTGATGACCAAAAACACCAATCACAGATCACCACACCAATGATCACCACTGATGACCAAAAACACCAATCACAGATCACCACTGATCACCAAAAACACCAATCACAGATCACCACTGAACCAACACCAATCACAGATCACCACTGATCACCAAAAACACCAATCACAGATCACCGCTGATGACCAAAAACACCAATCACAGATCACCACTGATGACCAAAAACACCAATCACAGATCACCACTGATCACCAAAAACACCAATCACAGATCACCACTGATGACCAAAAACACCAATCACAGATCACCACTGATCACCAAAAACACCAATCACAGATCACCACTGATCACCAAAACACCAAACACAGACCAAAAACACCAATCACAGATCACCACTGATCACCAAAAACACCAATCACAGATCACCACTGATCACCAAAACACCAATCACAGATCACCACTGATCACCAAAACATCCAATCACAGATCACCACACCAAACACAGATGATCACCAAAAACACCAATCACAGATCACCACTGATCACCAAAAACACCAATCACAGATCACCGCTGATCACCAAAAACACCAATCACAGATCACCACTGATCACCAAAAACACCAATCACAGATCACCACTGACCAAACACAGATCACCACTGATCACCAAAAACACCAATCACAGATCACCACTGATCACCAAAACACCAATCACAGATCACCACTGATCACCAAAACATCAAACACAGATCACCACTGATCACCAAAACATCAAACACAGATCACCACTCCCACACCAACCACAGATCACCACTGATCACCAAAACATCAAACACAGATCACCACTGATCACCAAAAACACCAATCACAGATCACCACTGATCACCAAAAACACCAATCACAGATCACCACTGATCACCAAAAACACCAATCACAGATCACCACTGATCACCAAAACACCAATCACAGATCACCACTGATCACCAAAAACACCAATCACAGATCACCACTGATCACCAAAACATCAAACACAGATCACCACTGATCACCAAAACATCAAACACAGATCACCACTGATCACCAAAACATCAATCACTCCACCAAGCCTTTGATCAGCACTTATGCTCAAAACAACAATAACTGCTCACTATTGATCTCAGTGATTAATTTCACTTTTGATCCTGTTTTTGTTCAGTGATAAGGAGTCACGTTTTCCACATGTTGTTTCTTTGTTTACAACTTTAATATTTACCCCATAAAACTGTAGCGTTTTATTTGTCCACATTGTGTTTGATAGAAATATTAGTGCGGTGATTTGATAAATATGCAAATGAGTTCGCAGCATCACTTTGGCATCTCCCAGAGTGTTTTTTAAATTTTTTTAAACATGCTTTAACACATAACTTTCCCCTGATAAAAGTCAGCACTGTCTCTATGCCAGCGTCTCTCGCATGCTGGCCACCATCACAGCTGAAGTGCATGCTGGGAAAGCTGTGGCTCAGCGCCATGATGGAGGCTTCATTAACTCTCCCAACCGAGGAACAAAATGGCCTGGATGGACTTCTCCAAACGCTTGGATCGTTCCCTCCTCCCTCCTCCTGCGTCTGCACTTTGCTCCGCCACCGTTTCTGCTACTTCCGCTCCTCCACGCCTTTCTTCCATCCATCTGTTCCTCCACCACGGCCTCCTTTACACTCGTCCGTTCCGCAGTGGCCGCGTTCCAGCTCCTCGTTCCTGACCGTCTCATGTCCGGGGTTTGTTTACCCGCCTCGTCATTTACGCTTTATTGTTTTTATAATTGTCATTTTTAAAACACAGTGACCAGTCGCACTCCAACACACTCCCAAGACCTTCATATTTACACACAGAGCAAGGTCTGGTGGTCCATCTGTGCACACACACACACACACACACATGTATACACACACACCCTGCCAAGCAGAACAGGGCGACCGAGCTGCTGACACGCCCGGTAAACACTCCTGATCGCTCCCGCTGGAGACGTAGCCGCGGCGAGCACGGAAAGCTAACAACAGACGGCCGTCCATTACAGGCGTTTATCCTGCGTTACGACTTCCTTAATTACAGCGCCGCGTTCGCTCATCGCTTCATTCCGACCGAGACCATCGTCCCGTCAGGACAAATATACAAACAACACTCAATATTCAGGCAAACTTTTAATCTGAGTCGATTTAGAAACAGTTTCGGATGTTTGGGGAAAATAGTACATTATTTTATGTTAATTACACATTTTAGGTACAATTTTGCATTAAAAAAATCTTCTAAAAAAAACATTTCCCGTAATTTTATCAGAAATAAACGCTAATAATATGTCTTTCTTTTTTTTCACAGATAGGTAATGAATAATACATTAATAATATATAAAAAAATATTATTATTAAGTGTTTTATAAATTACTAAACATTTTAAAACGTTTTTATATTGTACTTTCATTAAACTGTAAAATTCCCACCTTACATATTTTAAATGATTTACTATATTTTTTATTTACTATTTATTTATTTTTTTTACTATTAAAAAAAAGTTTTTGTTTAACGTCTGTAATTTATATGATTCATACATATTCATCTATATATGTATATATACGATGGATATTATATTAATATCATGCATGTTATTTATTATTTATTTTTTTGTCTATTGAAGTAAAAAAAATACTATTTTTACAACTTTATTTTATTAAATCATTATTATTTTCATCTGATATAATAAATAAAGCACTATTTTTTAAAGCAGAATAATCAAAAATGGTAACAGTTACTGTTAAAAATATGATTTGAGAAATATGAGAAATAATTATAAAGAATAATATATATATATATATTTATATTTTATTTATATATTTTCACTATTCATTCTTTCTTTTATACAAAATGAAACAAACAGATTCTTGTTTTGTTGTTTTTTTGTTTGTACCTGACCAACCTCTCCTGTAAACAACTTCAAAGCTCTAAAACTGGAGACTCCTTCCTTAAGGATTACATTTTACTTCTAGCCAATCAGATTTGTGATTTCAGCATCACAGTTGTATAAGGATGTAAAATAAACCTTCATAACGACGCTTCACCTTGTTTACTGTGTTACACGCTCCATGTTTTTACTGATTTCTGCCCGGAAACTTTCGTTTTGTTGTTTTAAACGAAACCTCGTCGGAGACAAAGCGTCTCTCGTCCTCGCGGCGAAGGCGGCACGTCTGTGGTTTAACCAAGTGCTCTGTGTTATCAATTACTACACAGCCGGAAAAGCATATGATTTCCTCGCTCTCCTCGTCAGCCGAGCCCAAACCCCGCCGTAATTACAGAATTAGCCGCCGAATCGTTTCATTTCCGGGAAAAAAACAAACAAACAAAACAAAACAAGCAAAACAAAAAAAAAAAAACCCACTAAATCCGGCACCCGGAATGGCGGATGAAACGGGATCACATCACTGATGTCTCGGCTCGGCCTTTCGCTCCCTCTCGTTGACACGGACAATCTTGTTTACAAGGAATAAATGGCAAATGAGTCAACAAATGTGAGCGTCAGGAGCGAGGGAGTAGGAAAAGAGAGAGAGAGAGAGAGAGAGAGAGAGAGAGAGAGAGAGAGAGAGAGGGAAAGAGAGAGAGAGAGAGAGAGAGAGAGAGAGAGAGAAAGAGAGAGAGAGAAAAAACACTGTCTAACGCCGAGCAATCGCTGTAGAACTAATTTCAAACATGTCAAGCTTGAAATTACTACACAGCCTCTGCCAGGAAATATGGATGTTTGTTTACGACCCATATCAGAAGGGAATCGGGGATTTAGAGAGTAAATACAGAGTTAGCAATGAGCCGTGTTAATTAGAAGTACACACTGAAATGCCTTTGCAGAGGTCAAAAAAAAACACACACACACACACACACACACACACACACTCCGGCCTGCCAGCTTTGAACTCTTTCTAATTTGCGTTCGTAGCCAAAGCACAGCTGTTAACATTACTGTATTTCCTCTGTGGGTTTCCGAGACGAGAGCCGATCCCCTCCCTCCCCCCTCGCGTTGGTGGAAGGCGAGGGCGATGGAGGATGAGGTGGAACAGGACGGCTGCTGGATAAAGGGAGAAGAAAAGAAATTAGATTAGGAAAGTAATAATGGATGTCATTTTGCTGGTTAAAGCCTGAAGGTTCGCCGCCGGCTCCTGATCTTCGCCCGCATGAACTAGTTTCAATTCCCCGTGATCAGTTATCGAAAATGATTCCTTTTTACTGAAGAAGGCATTATTTCAAATGAATATTTTATTTCCTGGTAGAAAATTCCATCCAGGCAATGATTATTTATTTATTTATTTATTTATTTATTTATTTATTTTGAATATACTTTTAAAATCCAATTAAGCGCCTTAATTAGCAATTAAACCACATTCATTACTACAGTAGCTCAATGACTCGTGGTTGGAGGTGGTCGCTCAGTTAAAGGCATTGGACTGGAACGGTGGTCACAGGTTCGAATCCCAGCACCACCACCGCCACCAACGAGCTGCCACTAGGGGGCCGCTTGAGCCCTTAACCATCAACTTCTCAGTTGGTTAAAGTCTTCCAAATGCAGTGAATGTAAATATTGAATTTATGTTCACAAGGTTGTGGGTTCAAATCCCGAGGCATTTTTTGAGACACATACTAAAATCTAAGAGTGAATGTTTGGGAAGTTTAACTGGAAAAACTTGTGTAAGGAGGGAAAATGTGATCAGACTGCTTCTTTAGGATCAGGGAAGGTTCCAGGTTTGATTCCCATTCCATAATAAAATACCTCGGAATTCCACCTGAACTCCGACTCAACAGGAAGCGTCTCCAGATGAGACTTGGGATCAACATTTGGAAGACTCCCTTATCCAGAGCTTGGTGGTGGTGCTGGGATTTGAACCAATGACCATCTCCATCTACTGAGGAACATTTTTGGCGAGTTCTACAAGTGTTTGCAGAAATGTCACGAACGTGTAAATCTGTTCTTTTTTTTAAAATAAATAAAGTAAAAACATCTGGATATTTATATATTTGTTTGGTCAAATTAAATCCTCGTCTCGTTTAACCGGGACTGAAACCAAATGAGTTCGTTAATGAGAACGTTTATCACGAAGTTGGGGAGATATTCGTTTGCTTTTTCACACCTTTGTCCATCTGTGATTTACACAGGGAGTGTGAAAACTTTTTCAATTACATCTACCTTATAAATATATATATATATATCTTTATTTTTTAAATTTGTGTTTTAATCACATTACACGGCCTTTAATTAGCACAATTAGGCATGGTGACTTCATTTTCACCTTTTGCAGGAGGACTATTTAGAAATATATATATATATATATATATATATATATATATACACACATATATATAAAATATAGATATCTATATCTATATCTATCTAGATAGATATAGATAGATATAGATATAGATATCTAGATATATATATAGATATAGATATATATATATATGGGGGGCACGGTGGGGTTTGGCAGTAGTATTAGTATTAGCACACACCGCCAGGGTCCGGGTTCGATTCCCGTGTCTCGGCCATGTGTGTGTGGAGTTTGTGCATGTTCTCCCCGTGCCTCAGGGGGTTTTTCTCAGGGTTCTCCGGTTTCCTCCCCCGGTCCAAAAACATGCACGGTAGGTTGATTGGCACCTTGGAAAATTGTCCCTAGTGTATGAATGTGTGTGTGTGTGTGTGTGTGTGTGTGTGTGTGTGTGTGTGTGTGTGTGTGTGTGTGTGTGTGTGTGTGTGTGTGCCCGGCGATGGGTTTGCATTCCATCCAGGGTGTATCCTGCCTTAATGCCCATAGACGCCTAAGATAGACACAGTGATCCCCGTGACCCGAGGGAAGATCGGATAAAGCGCTAGAAGATGAATGAATGAATGAATATATATATATATATATATATATATATATATATATATATATATATATATATATATATATATATATATATATATATACTATATATACTTATATACTTATATATATACGACTTATATATATACTTCTTATCCATTATGGGTTTTTTATGGGGATTTGAACTCATGACCCTCAGAACCACAATCCAATGATTTTAACCACTCGGCTAGCTCCTCCCCTTTTTTTCTTATCCCATCTGCGTGTTCTTCGTTATCCTTAACGTTATCCTCAGTCCAGAGAACGGGTTTTAATCTCGTTAACGTAACACTGCTTTCTCCCTCCTTCGGCTCGTCTCGTTGCGTAACGTTTTTCTTTTTTAACAATTCAAAGCTTTTCATTGCAAATTTAAATCGCGGCGATTCTTGGGTATTGGTAGCCGATGGCGACGAGTCAGCGCGAGACCGCGGGAAGGTTAATGTTCTGAGATACCGAGACGTTTTTCCCTTTGATTTCTTTATTCATGCCGTAATCTCGCTCCGAGGCCGGACGCTGTATTGAGGTCGATGAACTCTGCCACCTACGGGCGGGTTTTTTCCTCCCGAGCCGAGCGCTGAAATGTTAAATATCACAAAACAAAGGTCAGGAAGAAGTTTCGAGCGCGACCCCGAGGAAAACCGTGCAGCGGACAAAAATGTGAAGCCGGATGTGGGAATGATGAAAACGACCCTGATAATGATGATTCCCTGATGAAGAACAATAAAGCACGTTTTTATCTCTAATCTTGCCCGGCGTTTGGGGCCCATAAGTGAGCGTGTCGGAAAATCCGTGCCGTTTTCATGGAATTTGTTCTTTCATAATCCTGCCTTTATTATATTAAAGGCATGGCTTGCTCTTCCATTAGGGGGCGCCACAGCAGATCCTCCTCTAAACCACCCTCAACTTACATGTCTTTCCTCACCACATCAATAAACTTCCTCCTCCTCCTCCGCCTCCTCCTATCAAATTCCGATTACTTTTTATGGGGTTTAAAAAACATCTTCATTCATCCGATCTTCCCTCGGGTCACGGGGAGTCTGTGTCTATCTATGGGCGTCTATGGGTATTAAGGCAGGATACACACTGGATAGAATGCCAACACATCACAGGACACACACACACACACACACACACACACACACACACACACACACACACACATTCATACACTAGGGACAATTTTCCAAAGTGCCAATCAACCTACCGTGCATGTTTTTGGACCGGGGGAGGAGGAAACCGGAGAACCCGGAGAAAAAAAAAAAACCCCCTGAGGCACGGGGAGAACATGCAAACTCCACACACACATGGCCGAGACGGGAATCGAACCCGGACCCTGGTGGTGTGAGGCGAACGTGTTAACCACTAAACCACCGTGCTCCTCTTTTGATCTTCTAAATGGAATGTTTTTGTCGTGATTTAATCTGGAGTTTGGGATGGCGCGGAATTCCGTTTGAGAAAGTCCGTACGGCGTGCGGAAGTTTGAGTGGAACAGACCGGGAGACGTGTTCGGTGTCAACATGAATGATTGATCCGGTACTCGTTCTCCCGACACTCCGTTCTTCTCCTCCCTGCGAAAAGCTTCCTTTCGGGAAAAGCATCCCTCCTCCCTCTGTTTTCCGTCTTTTTCATCTTCGCAGCCTTTCAGGTCTCGCTGTCGGAGATGAAAGCCGAGTAGCATCCTTTTATTTATTTATTTATTTATTTATTTAT
>JACRUU010000029.1:14810666-14815666 GCA_030449085.1 Kryptopterus vitreolus
CTGCTCAACCCTCACAACAAACACACACACACACACACACACACACACACACACACACACACACATTTCAACCTGGACACAACTGGAGCGTCAAACTAACTAACCCCCCCCCCCCCCCCCCCCACACACACACACTACAAAATACCTAGAGAGCAAGGTTTAGTGCTTTAGTGGTTAGCACGTTCGCCTCACACCGCCAGGGTCCGGGTTCGATTCCCGTCTCGGCCATGTGTGTGTGGAGTTTGTGCATGTTCTCCCCGTGTCTCAAGGGGTTTTTCTCCTGGGTTCTCCGGTTTCCTCCCTCGGTCCAAAAACATGCACGGTAGGTTGATTGGCACCTTGGAAAATCGTCCCTAGTGTATGAATGTGTGTATGTGTGTGTGTGTGTGTGTGTGTGTGTGTGTGTGTGTGTGTGTGTGTGTGTGTGTGATTATGATGAGTTGGCATTCCATCCAGGGTGTATCCTGCATTAATACCCATAGACTCCTGAGATAGACACAAACTCCCCGTGACCCGAGGGAAGATCGGATAAAGCGTATCGTAATAACGTTATATAAAGCGCTCTCTGTGCTTCACCCAGTAGGTGGCGCAGTTGCAGAGACAGAGTTATAATGAGGGATGATTTGCTGTCAATGTCACACCTCAATATAAATAAATGCAGATGTTTTTACGTCACGTGAATTCTGTCAATTAGCATCACACATCGTCTACACACACACACACACACACACACACACACACACACACACACAAGTCTTTGTGTTCACACTCGTAACGTTTCTGTAAACGAAGCCAATGGAAATATTTCAGCATTTTATTTATTTATTTATTTATTTATTTGTTTATTTTTATTAGCTTCGTTTTAAATCAGACGTTTCCAACATTTACATTTGCGGCATTTTGGCAGACGCCCCTTATCAAGAGCAACTTACAACTGAGCAATTCAGGGTTAAGGGCCTTGCTCAAGGGCCCACTAGTGGCAGCTTGATGGTGGTGGGGTTTGAACCTGTGATCTTCTGGTCCAGAGTCCAACACTTTAACCACTGGGCTACAGCACCTCCCTACCAATCACATCAACCAATCACAACGAGTGTGTTTTATCTCACACACACACACACACACACACACACACACACACATTTCCGAGTTTCTCTGCAGGCAGGATTTATCTCCTCGTCACCTGTGACACTTTAAATGAGCTCTCTTTATGAGGGGTTTTTGGCTGATAAGGTCGATACGGCCGTATTGCTTTTTCGTACCGGCGCTTTGTTTTTCATCGGGATGAACGGCAGAGAGGAGGACGAGGAGGAAGAGAGCGATGGTGATGGTGAGGTGATGATGATGGTGGTGATGATGCCCTGGAGCGAATCAGGCCAGACGTTGTGGAATGAGCGGTGTAATCTGGGCTACGGGGCGAAACCCACTCCGAGCGAAACCCAATGAAACTTTCTGCACAATCTCTAAAAACCTCAATCAGGAGAAGTGAAAGCGCTGCGCGATCGCCCCGAGGGCCGAGGAGGCGGAGTTTAGCCTGGGAAAAAGTTGGCTATATTTGCTCGGGAGGTCTTCCAGCACGATGTTTCTTTTTTTTATTTTGAACGATTTTCTCGTATAAAAAAAAAAAGAAGAAGAAGGAGGAGGTTAAAGAATTGGCCTCTGGACCGGAAGGTCGCAGGTTCAAATCCCACTATCACTAGTAGGCCCTTGAGCAAGGCCCTTAACCCTCAATATCTCACGCGTACGTGGCGCTGGATAAAGCCGTCTGACAAAATGCTGGAAATAAAAATAAAAAGAAAAAAAGCTTTTTAAGTGTTTTTTTTTTAATTCCTACACATTTTAGGAAAGTGCTTAAAATACATTAAAATATACTTAAAATACAGCAGATTCTTTTATTTTATTATTTATTATTATATATTTATATATTATATATATTATATATATATATATATATATATATATATATATATCTATATTTATATTACATTTTCAGATTTTTGTGGACGATATTTAATAAAATGACAAATAAAATGATAAATAAACTATAAATTTAATTATAAATTACTCCATTACAAGTCAATTTATAAACCCTGTAAGATTTGATTCAAAACAAAGATCAACAAATAAAAAAGGATTCAATCGGGAAAAAAAAAAAATCCAAAAATTTAAGATTTCTCAAAATCCAAATTGTCTAAACTCGTTTTTTTTTTCGCCTGCTGTAATTTTTTTTTTTCCGGCTCTTTCTTTCATTCTTCCTTTCTTCCCTTTTTTTCTTTTTTTTTTTTCTTCCTTTCTTTCCATTTTCTCACTTTATTCACATGCTGGTTTCTTCATTTTATATTGGTATTTAATTAAATACGTTATTGATATAATAATAATAATAATAATAATAATAAGGGGCACGGTGGTTTAGTGGTTAGCACGTTCGCCTCACACCACCAGGGTCCGGGTTCGATTCCCGTCTCGGCCATGTGTGTGTGGAGTTTGCATGTTCTCCCCGTGCCTCAGGGGGTTTTTTCTCCGGGTTCTCCGGTTTCCTCCCCCACCCGGTCCAAAAACATGCATGATAGGTTGATTGGCACCTTGGAAAATTGTCCCTAGTGTATGAATGTGTGTGTGTGTGTGTGTGTGAGTGTGTGTGTGCCCTGTGATGGGTTGGCATTCCGTCCAGGGTGTATCCTGCCTTAATGCCCATAGACGTCTGAGATAGACACAGACTCCCCGTGACCCGAGAAGATCAGATAAAGCGCTAGAAGATGAATGAATGAATGAATGAATAATAATAATAATAATAATAATAATAATAATAAATAATAATAATAATAATATTGTTTGCTCATGGTTTAAATAATTAAATCAAAACCCCTCTAAAGTAATAAAAAGTCATTCATTATAAGATAAATAGTAAAATAATTACACAGTGATAATGTAGAAGGTAAATCTATAATCAAAATATAAAAATTTCAGCCAGTCAGAATAAAAACGGCGTTTCCTGCCAGAATCGGGTTACGGAGCGCGCTCAGTGTGGAGACTCGGAGTGCGTCGTACAGGAGCAAACCTGGGAATGAACGCGCTCCGACAGCGACCCTTCCTTATCACGGGATTTTATTTCAGCTTTTAGCGCGACAGAAGAAGTGCAGAAGGAATTCCTTTGGGACGGAAGTGAGACGGAAGTGAGACGGAAGTTGTCTCGGCTAACACGCCGCCTCCCCCGGACCAAGCGACACGGCAGTCACGACGTTCCGACACGGGAACAAGGATGGGGATTTTATTTACAGCATGATAGATCCAGATGAGAAGATAAAACCTCCCGAGACGGATTCGAGACCTGATGAAGGTCTGAAGTGCCGTCCATGTTCAGGACTGCTGGAGATCTTTAGCCGGAGATCTTCCTCTCCCGTATCTTCATGGAGCTGGCTTTGTGCAAACTTCTGGAGCATGCGTCTGAAGGTCATTGGAATGTCGTGGCCATTAATAAGGCTCATGCTCTGTTATGGAGAAGCTCAACATGAGTTCCTCATGATACAGAACTTCACATCAGACCTGGTCGTCTCAATTCTACCCTACTTTTCCTTTACGGAACTCGTCTATGGACTTCTGTGAAAGGTCCTTCATATATCAGACGTTTCCAGTGATGGGGGGAAAAATGAGATGCTTGAAAACAGAAGACAAATGGATTGAAGACGAACATCAAGGTCCAGGTGGAAGACGGTTCTGATCGATGCTGCTCTTCCGTCCATTCCAGACGGCGCTTCAAGGAACTTCAAGATCTCGTCCCAAATAAAGCCACACCATTGTGAAGGATATATATATATATAGTGTGAAGTCAGAGCCTGGACATGTTTGTGAGCTTGTTTTGGCCACCAGATGTCACCACTGGGCCCCTGTTCCCTATGCCCTATTCCCTGTCCCCTAACCACCTAAACTGTTCCACCTGCTCCTCGGTTCTTTGTTTGCTACTTGCGTTTGCGTGTATGAGAGCGGGTCTCGAACCCCGGCTGCTGCGGTGAGTGGCAGACACTCTGAGTTTGAGACCCTCGAGAACTTAAGTAGCAACCAAAGAAACGAGGAGCAGGAGGAACACTTTAGAAGGTTATGGAATGGGGAGAGGAGTGGTGCCGGAAGATCACAGGTTCAAATCCCAGCACCACCACCAAACTGCCACTAGAGGGCAAGTCCATAATTGCCCAGATGTGATGACGCGTATAAAGGGCGAATGCCGTGGTAAACGTGTCATGGGTTAAGGGAACAGGGAATAAGGCATAGGGAGCAAGGGCCCAGTGGCGACACCTGGTGGCCAAAATTTTAAAAAGTCCTAAAATGTCAAAATGTCCCTGTAAACCCACCTGGTATGAGGTTCGCTCCTTCTTCCCGATATCCGGGATTTGCCCCTGCGCTCTTGCCCTGCATTTTAATACCACATCTACACTGTGACCCCCTTCAGTTTCTCCGTCGTCCTCCGTCATGCAGTCGTCCTCGAGCTCTGAGGAAACATGACATTTGAGTGCACATTAGCACAGCAGAGCAAACACACACGCACACACACTCGCGCCCTGGGAGAAGCGATACGCCGGTGTCCGCCTCGGCACCGCGGAGGGGGCGGATCATTACATTTCGACCCCTCCTACTTACGCGGCCGCGGGAAAGCCAGGGGTTCGTTCCGTCGCTTTCGCTTTCATCTCCGAGCTCGGCAAATCCCGATCGGCGTTACGGAACAGAAGGCGTTCGCGGTGCACATGTTTCCCGTCGGCCTGGAACTCGTTCACCTCGCCATCCATCCCTCCTTCTTTATTTGTCTTTCTGGGAAAAAAAAAGTGTTAATGGAAAAGTCAAAAGTAAGCAAACGCTAATCAAACTCCATGTGTGTGTGTGTGTGTGTGTGTGTGTGTGTGTGTGTGTGTGTGTGTGTGTGTGTGTGTGTGTGTGAGAAAGCATATGGCACATTCAGGATCCTGTTTCTCCAACAGCACGGAAAATGAACATGATGGCGTATTTTGAGGAAC
>JACRUU010000029.1:14820666-14823166 GCA_030449085.1 Kryptopterus vitreolus
CAAACACACTTATACACACATACACACTTATAATCCCATACACACTTATACTCATATCCCATACACACTTATACACACATACACACTTATAACACATCCCATACACACTTATAATCTCACATCCCAAACACATTTATACACACCTTATACACACTTATACACTTATAATCCCATACACATTTATAATCCCATACACACTTATACACACATCCCATACACACTTATAATCCCATACACACTTATACACACATCCCATACACACACACACTTATACACACATCCCATAACACACATCCCATACACACTTATACACACATCCACATACACACACTTTGTGCTTTATATTCTGTACAGATGTATAAATGTATTCTTTCATCATGAATTCATCATCTACATTATTTTGCGGAGACTCTCGGCTCTGCGCTGCTGTGAAATTCCCTCCGGGGTAAAAATAAAATGATCCAATCCAACAGAAAAAATGTTTATATTCCAAATTGTGTGTGTGTGTGTGTGTGTGTGTGTGTGTGTGTGTGTGAGTGTGTGTGAGAGATAGAATTCGAGTAATGAAGACGGTGTTAATTGGCCCGGGTACATCGGGGAGGAAAATAAAATGAGACGGGAGGACTGAAGACGAGGGAGGGCGAAATGAGCAATAAAGTTAAGTGTTTAGTTTTAAATGAGGCCAGCAGCCTTCACCCAGTACAGCCACTTAATGAGGACATGCTAAAATTACACACACACACACACACACACCACACACACACGCACACGGGCTAAATGTCTATCACACACACACACACACACACACACACATGTACGTACACGGCCCTGTCCCACCTAGAAATCCATTCCCTCTGTAACTGATTGTAAATAATAACAATAATAATAATAATAATAATGTAATAATTGCACTTATTGTTGCACAAACATCATCAATAAACGTCTTCATAAACATCGACATTATGATGTCACCGTGATGTCACCATGACGACGGCGACGCGCCACTCACGCGTTCCGTGTCCAGGACCTCTATAACTCCGGGATTAATTACACATGTGAATTGTTTTTGTTTTATTTGTTTTTCCAATTGTTTATTAGCACACAATGTGTTTCAGGTGCTTTGTAATTATTGGCTTCCTTTTAAAAAACGTTATTAAAAAAACAGTGTCTATAAATAAAGAATGAAACAAATACGAATACATAATTGTTTATATTTATATACACTTATTTTTGATATTTTAAACCTTGGATTAGACTTAGAAATGAGATTTAATTCAACTTTTTTAATTTGAGTAAACTGTAATTAAATTTATTATTATTATTATTATTATTATTATTATTATTATTGTTATTATTATTATTATTATTATTATTATTATTATTATTATTATTATTATTATTATTATTATTATTATTATTATTATTATTATTATTATTATTATTATCATTATTATTATTTTTTAATCATTATTATTATTATTATTATTATTTTATTATTACTTATTATTATTTCTCTTATTATTATTATCTTCATTATTCTTATTATTATTATTATTATTATTATTCTTATCTATTATTATTTTCTTATCTATTATTTCTTTTTTTTTTTTTTATTATTATTTTTTGTATTCTTATCCTTATTATTATTTTTTTATCTGATTATTATTATTATTCTTCTATTTATTATTCTCTTCATTCTTATTTCTTCTCATTCTTCTCTTCTCTTATTCTTATTCTTCTTATTTTTCTTTTCTTCTTCTTCTTCTTATTCTTCTTCTTCTTCTCCGTAATCATTTCGTAAACAATTATTAATTTAAAATATTATAATTTTTACTTTAAGTCAAGAATAAATCTTTTATAAGTGTTTTGTTTGTTTTGTCCTGAAATGTTTTTTTTTTTATCCATTTATTGGTACACAGTGCATTAAAAACACCTCCTGACCAATCAGAATCTTTTTCTTGAATTTCTTTGAAGTTTAAATGAATAAATAAATAAATAAAATTCCCTTAAAAACCCTAAACAGGTTTCTGAGTTCCTGATAAAGTTCTTTTTTTCCAGAAAACGCTGAATAAAATTCATTCGTAAAACCTTTTTTGTAAAACACATTCGTCGCTTCCTGAAGAGAAATAGTTGTGGGAAAATCCTGTGTTTTTCAGGACGTTTTTTCTCGTCTCACTGGAGACGTTTTATTTCCTGTTTATTGAATAAATGAAGATTTTTTTTCGCTTTTCAACAACTAAAATATTTTGGTTCCATAAAAACAAACCCGGAATGTAATTTCCCAAAATTCCTCCCCGTTTCCCTCCGGAAGTGTAAAACACAAACGCGTTATTAGTTTGGATGTCAGACGTTCCCAAGTGTGCACTTATAGAGAGAGAGAGAGAGAGAGAGAGAGAGAGAGAGAGAGACGCTAACATCAACTGCACTCGTTTACTTCTGCAAACCCGCGCGCTGTTATTTCTCACTGAGAAATCACTGAGAGAGAGAGTGAAGGAGAAGG
>JACRUU010000029.1:14833166-14838166 GCA_030449085.1 Kryptopterus vitreolus
ACAAATACCTATTTACCTCTACAATTTTATCACTAATGTGCCAGAGGCAACAGTGGTAAAGGAAAAGTGAAAAGGTTGTATGGGAGGATCCTCTGGACTGGATAGTTCAAAACGCACCACCACTAAGTGGCCACTAGGGCGGCGCTGGAGCAAGGCCCTTGCTCATTTGTGAGTCGCTCTGCATAAGGGTGTAATGTCAGTGTTAAAAACGCATTGAGGGAGAACGAAACAAACTCTAAAGGGAAAACAAAGTCCAAACCATATTGGGATTCTTCTTTTTAACATTCAGGGAAGGAGTCTCCAGTGTCAGTGAGAATAACTTATGACACCTTTGGTTAGCTCAGTGGTGCTGGGAAACTGATCGGAAAGGTCAGAAGCTGCCCTTATTGGGTACTTGAGTAACCCTCTGTGCTCCAGGGGGCGCTGTATCACGGCTCTGACCCAAACAATATAGAGCAGGATCAATTAGAATGAACTCGCCGCGAAATCCCGTTGAATCCTGCAGAGCCTTTTTTTGTTTTTGTTTAGAAATTAAATACGCGTTGTGCTTGTGCAGAATATCCAGCAGGTGGCGCATGGAATAACATACATGAATAATAAACATGATAGAATAGCCTTTATTTGTCACATAAACATCACAGCAGAGCGCAGGGTCAGACATGATACGGCGCCCCCTGGAGCACAGAGTGTTAATGGTCTTGCTCAAGGACCCAAGGGTGGCAGCTTGGCTATACCGGGGCTCGAACCCGGATCGTCCAATCAGCAGCCCAGCGCCTTAAACCCACTGAGCCAATCATTACTCCCATAAATAGCTGCATTCAATGATTGCTAATGGTGGCGTCTGTATGAACGCCGTCTACCCCTCACTTCATCTCCCATCTATGACACGTTACTAACATGCTTATTTGTGTCTGAATGAATCTCCGCAGCCGAACGTGTTATAAGGAGAGCGGTACGTTTCTCGTCTCCCGGTCCGGCGTAGCTTTGAGCTGTTCGCATGTCTCGGTGTTCGCCGAGCGCTGATTTCAGGTTCAGGATGTCGTGAAGTGGAAACCCTATGATTAACAGAAAGTAGTACGAGCGAGCGAGATCATTCAAAGCGGACGTGTATCGCGTCTTAACGAGCGAGTGCGAAGCGAAGCGTCAAAGTACGCTCGCCTAGAAGTCTCCGCGCTTTCCTGCCTCACAATCGCCGCGGTGCTCGCAGATCACAAGCTCCAGCGCATTCAGTCATTTATACTTCTGCGTCCATGTAGACAATGCCGTCGTGAGCATTTATACTTCTATGTCGCTCGGGGAATACGTACGATGCTACACCGTAAATACGTGTGGCGCTTGACCATTGGGGCACGGACGGGCAAACTGCAGCCCATAGTTTTCCCAAGATTGGTACAGAATTATCCAAATGGGAGGTGGTGTAGCCCAGTGGTTAAGGTGTTGGACCGTAAGATCAAGGGTTCAAACCCCACCACCACCAAGCTACCACTAGTGGGCCCTTGAGCAAGGCCCTTAACCCTCAATTACTCAGTTGTAAGCTGCTCTGGATAAGGTCATCTGCCAAATGCTGCAAATGTAAATGTAAATCAAATTGTGTCATAAATTTGACCTGTAATTTCCTGACATTCCACCAGATGGCGCATTAGACACGGTGAGTCTCACGTTGAGTATTAACATGAATGCCTTTTATATGTTTATGTTTACGTCTGTCAAATTTTTAAGTGTCAGTGTGGCCAAAAAGCAGATTTTAAATAGATACTGAATCAAGAGTTTACAGTAATAAGACGACAGTACAAGAAAGGTACGAGGTACGAAAACAGCGACAGTAAATACTACAATAAAGGCACACCAGTGTTTTTTTACACTTGCTTTCCAGGGGGCGCTGTTGTAAAAAGTTGTTTATAGCTTTCATTCATCCAGATCTTCAGCAAGTCCTAATAAGGGTCGTCGGCTAGCAGGGTGTTTTTTTGGGGGGAAAAGAACCAACGCAGGAAGTATTCGGGGGGGAAAAAAACAGGAGCTCAGGATGGAACCGTGCGGGACACGAGGAAGCTCCATATTAGCGCAAAAGTTCAATCATTACAACCTTAACGATGCGCTTGTGAATAATTCAGGTGACATTTATGAATCTTTGTCTACATTACAGAGCACACAGTGATTCCATCCTGGAGACCGGATCATTCCGGATAATGTATATACTCTTAAAAATGTAGAGGCCTTTGTGATACAAAGTGAAATCCAATGAATGACCTACGAAGCCATTCGTTATCCAATGGAAGCATAACGAAGCGACGCAGAACCTTCTCCAGATTTCTCGGTGATTATTTCCCTCTAGAGAAGGTCGGAGATTTTTCCCCGGGACGCGAGGAAACGGCGCCAGATTAGCGTTCTTTTACAGGAGCTCGTTCGAATGGAATAAATATTTATGAAGGTTTATGTCGGCAGTCATGAAGGATTTACGAACACTCGACCCTTCACATTCAGCTGGCGGTCTGTTTACACGTCCAGGTCATGTGTGAAGAAGAGGAAGAGGAAGAAGTGCTTTCCGATATCTATGAGAAATCTAAAACGCCCTCGATTTACGGCGCTTCACAGAGACGTATAACGCAGATCAATTTCATTTTCGCTGAAGGTTTTACATGAGGACGCAAAAAAAAAAAAAAAAAAGAAAAAAAAAACGGGCAACGCCGAGCAGCAATTTAATCCAGCCTGCTTCTGAAATGTCAGGAGAAATAAAAATCACACACACACACACACACCACATCGTCTACGTTCCCCGGTAAGTGGACAGCAGGGCTGCAGGCTGGACCTTCTCCTATCTCTGCTCCACACACTCCCAGGACCCCAGGATTGGACGGAGGAATAAAACAGGACCTGAACAGCTCCATTACCTGGACTGGTCCATATGTAGGGACGAAAATGACCTGAAATTGTGGCCTCCTCCTCCCCTCTCTCTCTCTCTCTCTCTCTCTCTCTCTCTCTAAACACACACACACACACACACACACACACACTCTTCTGGCTGAAATGGCGTTTATCACCCTTCGATTCATTCCCGCTCTCGCCCTCCGTCCTCCTTCCCCCCGACGAGCGATCCCACTCTCTTTCCCTCTTGTCGCGGCAGCCATTTCTTTCTGGGTTATCGTTTGATTTCATCAGCATGCGACCCGTTCATCACAGAAACCGAGAATAGAAGAGTTACAGCGCCCCCTTTTGAACCAACCGGGAAGTTCACACACTCGCGCACACACACACACACACACACACACACACACACACATGAAAAACAAGACAGAAAGAGCTTTCGTAATCATCCTGTTTATTCGTTATATCACCAGTGAGTCCATGCTGAGCAGGGTGTGAAGGTCAACCAAGGTCAAACACTAACCTACCGGTCGTTTAGTTACACATATGCGTACCCGAGACGTTAGACAGTACGAGTACACTCTGTCCCTTTATACAAATACCATATATGTATAATTATTATGTGTTAGCGTATATATATTGTGTGGTCATGTGACCATGGGCTTTCAAATGTATTTTAGGGCGTTTTTGTAGGAATCAGAAATGCTGTAAAAAAAAAAAGGTGTGTATATATATCTATCTATCTATATATCTATATATCTATATATCTATATATATACTATATATATATATATATATATATATATATATATATATATATATATATATATATATATATATATATATATATAGGGAGGTGAGAGGGTATTTGCGTTTGGACAGGAAGTTTGAGCCAGGCCCTTAAGGCCCTTAAGCTCTGGATAAGGGTGTCTGCCAAATTTTATATATATATATATATAGTAATAGTCTATATATATATATATATATATATATATATATATATATATATATATATATATATATATATATATATATATATATATATATATATATATATATATATCTATATATATAGATATATAGATAGATAGATAGATAGATATATATACATACCTTTTTTTTTTTTACACCCTGGATGGAATGCCAACCCAATGCAGGGCACACACACACACACACGCTAGGTGCCAATCAATCTATATATATATATATATATATATATATATATATATATATATATATATATATATATATATATATCTATATCATTATGTATATGATTGTTTTGTTTTGTTTAATAATATAATTATTAAACCAAAGTATAAAAACCAAATAAACCTCTGTGTTTGAAATGTTAAATATTAAATTCTCACTCGCGCAACACGGAGCGTCATCATCAGAACCTGGACTTGGACCAGACCTCGGGTGAATGTCGTGCACTAACACACATCTGCGCTTGCTGGCCAAGTCCTGACACGGCCTAGTGTTCGGTGTGTGTGTGTGTGTGTGTGTGTGTGTGGTACAGATGTGAGAGCATGTTCATGCAGGTGACCTTCAGCTCAGCACGGTTCCTCAGGAACCTCTGACTCTGGAGCTGCCAAACACGGAGCTCGGGGGCGAACGTGCCGCTTCACTGCGCTCGCGTGCGCTTCCTGATACAGTCATGCAAACGTCTTGGCACGGCATCTTCGCTTTTCCCGGTAGCTCACTTTTTAAAACTTCTTATCTCTGAGTTTTTCTTTTTTATCTTCTCATCGAGGCGCAATCGAAGAAAAAAAAAAAACGTCACAAAAGCACAAAAAATATTTGCCTGTGAATGACTGGGAAAAAAAGAGAAAAAAAAGAGAGAGAGAGAGAGAGAGAGAGAGAGAGAGAGAGACAGTCTTTGATGTTTGGTTCTCTCTGAAGTGAGCTACCTTCAGGTGTCTGCTACCGAAGGGTCCTGAAACGGAGCTTGTGCACACTTGTTCAAAGATGCTCTCTTGCTCTTTCTCTGAATCCCTCTCTCTTTATCCCTTTATCTCTTGCTTCTTTCTGTACGTCGAGTCCAATAGAACGTTCGCTCCGCCGCTTAAGCGGTACAGTACACCTAATTATATGCCCCCCCCTCCCCAATCTATTGTTGGAATTCCAGGTCTCGG
>JACRUU010000029.1:14848166-14865666 GCA_030449085.1 Kryptopterus vitreolus
ATGCCTTACCCCAGTGCAAGTAATGACTTCGTTAGGCGCTGGTAATTAACCACTTAACTTTAAATTAACTCCAGACTAATGAAGACTCTCCCTCAGCACTCCATCTCACCGGGACTCGGCTTCTTAATTGCCAGGCGATATATTGACTCAAAGTTCACTTTGATTATTAGATTAATTAATCAATTAATTGCGGAACACTTTATGCAATTAAGAGTGCTGTTCTGTAATTACTCATCTTTTTTTTTTTTTTTTAATGCTGATAAATTCCTGGAGCAGCTTCCTGGAGACTTGGCTGGGAGACTTGGCTGGGAGCTGCAGCGCTTCTGCGTAATAATGATGAGCGAAAAAGGCCCGAGTTTACGCGAGGGATGATGGCGTCGAGTCAAAACTCCATGCTGTGTGTGTGTGTGTGTGTGTGTGTGTGGGTGTGTGTGTGTGTGTGTGTGTGTGTGTGTGTGTGTGTGTTGAAAGGTGCAGTGGATAATGTTGGCTCTCATGATGAGCTCCACCCTTCGGAGAAAATATACCAGTGGATTTTGTGGAGATTCGTGCGAATTCTGGATCTCAAATAACAGGAACATAATTGACGTCTGAAACAGTTGTGATAACGGCGAGGGAAGAGATTCATATGGCTGAAAGAATTCCGGTGTCCCGATACTTTTGGCTACAGAGTGTCTATTTTAGATAGCTGGGATTGTGATCAAATCTTCCAGAAATACATCGGATGGCCACCAGAGGGCGTCCAGCGCGTATGTTCTTAAGTTTCCTTCCTGATAGCGAGATAAAAGCTGATATTAGACAATAAACTGAAAAGAATGATAATAAAAGTGTGTTTCAATGCGCAAGTTTAAAAAAACACACACAAAAAAGATCTTGTCCAGTTAATAAATGTTAGGATTAAATAGCGATTAA
Organism: Kryptopterus vitreolus; assembly: GCA_030449085.1. Taxonomy (NCBI): domain Eukaryota; kingdom Metazoa; phylum Chordata; class Actinopteri; order Siluriformes; family Siluridae; genus Kryptopterus; species Kryptopterus vitreolus. The sequence goes on from JACRUU010000029.1 coordinate 14,849,079, forward strand.
ACAAAATTCGGAATTTCTCTGCGATTTCTCAGAATGCGGCGAAAATGTAAAGAATCGTTTCCTCACGGCAAAAATGTTTTTTTTTTCTTTAATAAAACAAACAAACAAAACCGATATAATCAGCAATCCATCACAAAATGGAAACTCCACGTGAACGGCGTTAATTTGCGTTACGTTCCATACAAAGTGCATCGTGTGCGTTCTTCATAATTCAGTCGATTCTTTAAATAACGCCTGAAATCTTTAAAGTTGTTCAGAAAAATAACGAAGTAAATAAAGCAGAACTGTAACTTTTAAACTATTGCAGTAAAAAAACACGAATTTGAGGGAATTGAATTAAATGAGTGAATAGAATCAAATTGAATCGAATTAAATGAAATGAGAACCGAATCAAATTGAATTAAATTAAAGAACCGAATCAAATTGAATTGAATGAAATGAGTGAATAGAATCGAATTGAATCGAATTGAATTAAATGAGAATCAAATCAAATTGAATCGAATTGAATTATATGAGTGAATAGAATCAAATTGAATCGAATTGAATTAAATGAGTGAATCAAATCAAATTGAATTGAATTAAATGAGAATCGAAACAAATTGAATCGAATTCAATTAAATGAGTGAATCGAATCAAATTGAATCGAATTGAATTAAATAAGAATCGAATCAAATTGAATTAAATTAGAGAACCAAATCAAATTGAATTGAATTGAATGAAATGAGTGAATAGAATTGAATTGAATCGAATTGAATTAAATGAGAATCGAATCAAATTGAATCGAATTGAATGAAATGAGTGAATCGAATCAAATTGAATCGAATTGAATTAAATAAGTGAATCGAATTGAATCGAATCAAATTAAATGAGTGAATTGAAAATGAACCACCGATTCAGAAAAATGTGTCCCTATAACACGAATCTGTGTGAAAAATCTGTTTACGAACCGTCACATGACATCATAAAGTGTGTGTGTGTGTGTGTGTGTGTGTGTGTGTGTGTGTGTGTGTGTGTGTGTGTGTGTGTGTGTGTGTGTTTAGGGAAAGAGAAGAAAAGCTTGGCCTGTCCTGATGTGCATGAGAGATCTCACAATAACATTTTAGTATTTCTCAGGATGAAAATGTCTCCCACACACACACACACACACACACACACACACACACACACACACACTCCTCCATCAGAATCCTGGCACAGAGTGATATCAGGAGAGCCATCTCTATGTCTTTTTATTTTCTTGGATGTTCCAAAACTTTCCATAAATGCTTGCTGCTGGTCTTCTCCCACAGCGTCGGAGCGTCGACCCGAGAGGATGTCACACACTGCATGAAACACGTAACACACACACACACACACACACACACACACAGATCTCGGAGATAAACAAAACAAAACAAAAAAAACGACATGGGGAATCCTCAGGGGTCCTGATCAGAGACGGCTCACAGCATGATTTATAAACTGTGGAATAATGGGATACCTCGTCCCATAAACGCATATGGGAAATATTCGATATGGACTGTGTGTGTGTGTGTGTGTGTGTGTGTGAGGGGGGGGGGTGTTTATGCTTTGCACTTGTAGACGAATTTTGCAAGACACGTTCTTGAGCGATGATAAGTAGCTGGGATGTCACGTATCCGCCCTCGGGGTCGCTGCGTGTTTTGATTGCATTCGCGAATAACCGAATGTGTGTTTGTTGTTGTTTTGCTCTTCCAATAATCCCATTTATTTTTCCTCCTCCTCGTCGTCACCTGCTTCTGGTTTCCCCTTAATCGTGTGTTACTTCAATCCGTGCTCGCTCTTTTGCTTTTTGTAGGAAACTTTGCCAGATATAATAGCAAGCGTCTCCAGAAATAACACAAACGAATGTTTTTTTTTTTTAATTCCGACGCTAGAATCGTAAAATCTGCACATTAAACGTGGATCCCACGGCGGATTATTCATTACAAACTAAACTAGTTCGCTGAAACAATTACGCTTCTTTTTACTGCCAATATATCATTATTAATATATATAATATAAAAATATAATACAGTGAACTGCAGGTTTCAAGCATCTGAGGCCCCCCAGTGGTCATTGCGTTGCTATTGCGTGCCGTTCCAAAGACAAATGGAACATTTTTACGGAAAAAGGAAACTTTGCAGCAGAAAACCGTCGATCAGGATGTTCTCCGCTTTGACCTACGGATTCCGTAAATATATAGGTTTTGAGCGTATGATAGATTTTCGACCAAAAATCTGCAAAATTCTTTTTTTGGGGGATTATAGCGCCACCATGTGTCCAAATGGGTTGTCAGCCTCTCCCCCAAATTGAGCTCTACAATCCATTTAAATCTGTTCTGCACGATAACTTTTATGGATAATAATAATAACAACCTATAATAATAATAATAATAATCTTTATTTATCACATAAACATTACAGCACAGTGAAATTCTTTTCTTCGCATATCCCAGCTTGATGTTGGTATTTGGGGTCAGAGCGCAGGGTCGGACATGATACGGCGCCCCCTGGAGCACAGAGGGTTAAGGGTCTTGCTCAAGGACCCAAGGGCGGCAGCTTGGCCATACCCGGGGCTCGAACCCGGATCTTCCGATCAACAGCCCAGCGCCTTAGACCACTGAGCTACACCCCCTCCCCAAATAATAATAATAAGGAATAATAATAATAACAACAGAGTTTCAGAACCGCCTAAAAATGCATTTCAGCCATGACACAGCGCCCCCTGGAGGACAGAGTGTTAAGAGCTTTGCTCAAGGAACCAAGCATTGCGCCTTGGTGATACCGGGTCTCGAACCCCCGACCTTCTGACAGCAGCCGAGCGCTTTACCCACTGAGATTCTGCCCTCCTCCTGTGTGTGACGTGTAAATAAAGTGTTTTAGGGACATATTTAGGGTCTAAAATGATATTTAAACTATAAAAATGGGCATTTTTCACGTTTTTTCCCAGATTTCCGGGACCGTAAACATTTTCGACTGCGTCTCGTCGGGGATGTGCATCGTTAGGACGGGAAACGACACACAGGACCTTTAAAAGAAGGTCCAAAAGGTGGAGAGGATGTTCCTCCCCTCCTACTTTGACCCTGATTGTGCATGAAATGACCTTTTTATTTATGCTGTTTGGATTTTCACACACACACACAAACACACACACACACGCACACACACACACCAGACAAAAGAACCTGTGAAGTCTGGATTTGACTTCAAAACATGGCTTCCACACACACACACACACACACACGGTCGTCTTAAAAAATCTCCATGACGGCAGAAGCAGAGCTCCATCGGTCTGTTTTCAATTTCCAGCAAGTCTATTTTTTTACTAAATACTTTTTAAAGTGCTTTTCCGATTTGAGACGCGACAATCTCAATAAACAGCGGAACATTTTTGTAAAGAGAAACAGAGCCGGCCGTGTGTTTGACATCGCCGTGCGTGAAACTAGTAAATATTTCGGTTGGATATTGGAAGCGTTAATCCTGCAAATGTGCAGAAGATACACACACAAAGCCACCCAGTCGTTCATCAGGCCTGGAATCACGGCGGGGAAAACAAGGCTTCAGTTCCTCTGCTGTAAAATCCAAGGAAAAGGTCTTCCTCGGCCAGGGACGCGTTTTCAGGAGCTTTCCGGATCTCCAGGGCCACTTCAACGATCGGAATCCTGATTGGTGGAAAAATGCAGATTTTTGAAAACATCCCTGTAGACACGACAGTGTGGATGAGCATCTTTTGGACGGGTTTCTCTGACATCACCTCCTCTGCCTGAGATCTGTGCCTCTTCCTCTTTCATTTATCGCTCTGAACCCGAGCTCGGTTCGAGGCCCGGAGGCGGAAGTTCTCGCTGCGCCGTTCCTCCTTCACGAGAGACGAGCTGAATGCTGTTTGAAAACAGTTTGATCGTTATTAAAAATGCCCACAATTAGCATTTAATATGATTCTTTATAATGTTGTAATTAACAGCAGCATGCAAATGAGTCTGGGACTTTATTTCGAGGAACCTCGGAGACTTTCGTTTACATTGTTTGTAGAAAAAACTCTCCGGAAGCTGAAATTGGAAAAGGGGGGGATTTATTTTCTTGAATGCATTGTACCTGGGGGGGGGGACACCTAAAACAGTCCTAAATTGTGATAAATACGTGTTAAAAATACTTTATTTACGGCATTTGGCAGACGCTTTTATCCAGCGTTGTTGAGGGTTAAGTTCCTTGCTCCAGAGCCCTCTAGTGGCAGCTTGATGGTATTGAAATTTTCATCTTCCCCTTCCATATGTCCTCCCACCGCCATAAATACCTGGATAATAATAAATAATAAACACATTGGAAATGGAGCGGTTTACGTTCCTGGAGCGCTTTTTTTTTTAACGTGGTCAAACAAAAAACATTATAGTTTTAAATATATTATAAAAACCTAAATATGCTGCAAAACAATTTCATTTCAAACTTAATCCACTTAATAAAAGAATTGAAATGTGTAAACTGTACAATAAAATAGCCTGTTATTAACACCAGCGCATTTTCTTTAGTATTTAGTGCAATAATTAAATTTTACTCAACTCACCGTCACTCGCATATAAAGCTCACAAATTCTTTCCTCTGGAATTGTGACGGCTTTTTTCACGCTCTACATTCCTGTCATTTTGGACCGAATGCTGGATAAACACAGCGTATGGAGTTTCTTATACGTTATAAAACCTCTGAATGTGTTTCATATTTCTGTTGATATATAATTAAAGATAATGTGATTAATATGACGTGCCTCAGGGGGTTTTTCTCCGGGTTCTCCGGTTTCCTCCCCCGGTACAAAAACATGCACGGTAGGTTGATTGGCACCTTGGAAAAATTGTCCCTAGTGTATGAATGTGTGTGTGTGTTGTGTGTGTGTGTGTGTGTGTGATGGGTTGGCATTCCATCCAGGGTGTATCCTGCATTAATACCCATAGACGCCTGAGATAGACACAGACTCCCCGTGACTCGAGAGAAGATCAGATAAAGCGCTAGAAGATGAATGAATGAATGAATGATTAATATGAAAAGCAAAGGTCATGGTCAGAATCACAAAGTTCAATCCTGATCTGGAGTTTTCCACATTCTTCTCCGAGGTAACATAGCGGACTTTTCTGCCCCTCGGTTATTCGGGGTCCCAGCGGCTCCACGCTGCGGATTTATTTTAACCCCATGTTTGTCTTAAATGTAAAGAAACAAAGATTGTATTTCATGGTTCTACCAGAGGTTATTAAGGAAACACCAGATCGGCACACGAGCTCTCCTCCTCACTGCAGAACCGGAGTCTGGAGAATTCCACCTGTCAACGTGGAGTCAAAACTAAAGTTCTGGGGGGAGTTTAGACCTCCTCAAACTGCTTTTTCGCCCTTGTGGAGATCGATCCAAATGTCCACATCCTGGAGGTGAACATGGACCTCAACCCTGAGTGGAGACAAATCAAAGGTTCTCATCTCCTTCAACATGGGAAGAATGGATGGATGAATGGAGGGACGGATGGAATTATTTATAGATGGATATAGGGATGGATGGAGGATGGAGGGATGGATGATGATGGATGGATGGATGGAGTTTTATGGATGGAGGATGGCAGGATTATTTATGGATGGATGGATGGAGTATTTATGGATGGATGGAGGAATGGTAGGATGGATGGAATTATTTATGGAAGGATGGAGGAACCGCATGGAATTATTTATAGATAGATGGAATTATTTATGGATGGATGGATGGAATTATTTATGGAAGGATGGAGGAACTGCATGGAATTATTTATGGATGGATGGAATTATTTATAGATAGATGGAATTATTTATGGAAGGATAGAAGGATGGATGGATGAATGGAGGGACGGATGGAATTATTTATAGATGGATAGAGGGATGGAGGGATGGATGGATGGATGGAGGAATGGCAGGATGGATGGAATTATTTATGGAAGGATGGAGGAAACGCATGGGATTATTTATGGATGGATGGATGGAATTATTTATGGATGGATGGATGGAATTATTTATGGATGGATAGAAGGATGGATGGTTGGAGGAATGGCAGGATGGATGGATGGAATTATTTATGATTTTGATTGGATGTTATGATTAAGGACGGTGATCAGTGATTGGCCATTGCGATTGATGGTGATTTTGATTGGTCGTTATGATTAACGACGGTGATCAGGAATAATGATAATCACAGATTCGCCTTCAGGATTAATGAGTGATCAGTGATTGGTTATTGGTTATCAGCAATGATCGTTAATCAGGTTAAATGTTAAGGCGATTGGTTAATTACATTTCCGGATCAAGGAAAAATGGAAAAAACCTCAGCACTGGAAAACTGATTCCCCTCCCAACACAAGTCTGCGAGACGCCCAACAGCGAGTCGGAATGTCGTACGCAATACCGAAATCCACCCGGACGTTATTTAGGATTTGGTACACACACGCAGTTGTGTGTCACTGAAGAGACTCTTTTGTGAGGCTGTCACAAGCACAGATTAATTCATGTCGAAATGTTTACAGTGTATTGTTTAGGATATCACTTCAGCATGTTCACAGGATGTCCATGTCTAAACACACACACACACACACACACAGATGTACAAAAACTGCCTAACACAAAAACCCACTTACTCGACTCCCACTGGTCGTTATATTTCCAAAGATAATATGAAATGTTCCAGAGTCAGTAATTATTCGCTTTGCAATCTCGTGCAGGAACTTGTTTACACGTTAACTTTCACCCCCCAAAGTAATTTCCTTATATATCGTCTGAATTTATTTATTTATTTATTTATTTATTTATTAAACACAGAATGTCATTCTTTAGGATTTAATCTTCAACAATGTGACATACGAACTTTATGAATAGTAACGACTCCTAAGAGCTACAGGGACTGAAAATCCCAGGGCATGAGTGTATCAGTCATTAAGAGATTATAACGCACTAATGTAGCAGTGCTGCAAAAACAACACAGCTGTGTCATATTGACTAAAACAATGTTTTTCTATCCCGCCATGTCGCATATTTCAGCGATTAAAGCAATCAGGCAATTGTACATAATTCCCCCCCCCCCTCCCGAAAGCAGTCCAGACATGTTTAGTGTCTGACATTAGCTTCGTTTTTCACGCGACGACGTATCGCATCGCACAGTTCCATCGCTATCTCAGACCAAGAGGAAAGATTTGGTCTCGGGTCCAATGTTTGGACGCAGAAACATATCCTGGAGCCAAATGACGTCTATCGAGTGTGTGTGTGTGTGTGTGCACGTTGTCGTGATCGAAACACGCCATGCGTTTAAAGGAAAAACAAAACTAAAGAAAACAGAAAACATTTGGCTCCCGTTAGAATTTCTCTCCTAAAATTCCTGAGATTTTTTGCCTTAAACATTTCCTTACGAGAAACGTCAGCACGTCCGGAGATACAACAATCAAATCCCGAACGCTCAGATAAACCTTCCTAATACAGCTGCATTTATAGCATGTTTATAAACACCGACTCCTGACCAATCAGAATCCAGAATTTAACAGCACTGTGAGGTAATAATGTATATGTTGTACATCAGCGAAGCTTTAACAGTAAATAAAGTTGAATAAAGTCAGTAATGTCCTCTTATCAAGTATGTTTTGTTTTTATGTTATTTTTTGTTTTGGGTTTGTTTTTTGTTGTTGTTTTTTTTTTTTGGTTGTTTATTATAAGAAAAAAATTAAATCAGTATAATTAAGAAGAATATTTCACAAGACGATTTGCGCTGACTGCTTTTTGCTGCTGCTATGATTATTATTATTATTATTATTATTATTATTATGATATTTATACTATGATATTATTTGATTTTTATTGCAACATTTCCTTGTTTATTTAATTATATACTTCCTTTTGAATGTGTGTATTTTTTGGTCAACTAATTGAATATAAAGGAAGTGAATATTTATATTTGTATTTAAAACATTTTTTTTAATAATCACTGTATTGTATTAAATAACTATTTAAAATAAATAATAAAAAATAAAAAAACAACATGTATCTAATATTTTTTTGCAGCATTTGAATTCAATACAATTAAATAAGCACTAACATAAATGTAAATGTGGTTAGGCCAAGAAAAAAAAAAAAAAAAAAAAATAAAAATAACAATATATATATATATATATATATATAACATATATATATATATATATATATAGTATATATATATATATATGATATATATATATATATATAGATATATATATATATATATATATATATATATATATATATTTTTAATTGAATAGTTTTAGCATTTAAAGTAGGGAACATGTAATACAGTATGGTGTGCATTACTGCTATTTATAGTAAAAGAAGTCATTAACAGCCTTTTAGACTTTTTCTGGATATTTGGGGGAATTCTTCACTTTGTATACATTATACATACTTGTGTAAATAAAGGGAGGAAGGAAGAAGGGAGAGAATGGGTAGAAGATTTCCTTTGCATGTAAAAAAAAAAAGGAACAAAAAATAGAATTCTGGGTTCTGGTTAAAAAAGATTTTTAAAAATGTTTTTAAAAGAATTCTTAAAATATTGGGGAAAAAAAAAACTGGAGAAAATGTCTTTACTATAGTTGGGTTCAACACACACACACACGCACGCACGCACGCACACACACACACGCACACACACACACACACACACCCACACACCTCTGACACACTGCTGATGATCAAGAGGGCCGCAAAGTGTTTGACAATGCCCCCACCAAATCCCCCACCCTACTACTAGACCATCTGACCCCCCACACCCCCGCCCCCCACCACCCCAAGGGGGAGTGACGCGGTGCGCGTCAGGAATCCGGAGCCGCGAGCAAATCCGAGCAGTGAAGCTCAGATCCCCGGAGTGTTCGCAGCGCTCCAGCTTTCATCTCCTGGAGGAGATATGATCATGTCCCGCAGCCATGGTACCCGAAAATGACTCGTGCTCGCTCTTTAACGGTACCGGGTGTAACGGGACCGGAGATCGCCACCCGGCCGTGCGCCTCTCCCGGGCGCTGCCCCTGGGACTGGTCCTGGGAGCGCTGATCGTGTTCGCGGCGCTCGGGAACGCGCTGGTGGTGGCGTCGGTGCTGCGGGACCGGCGCCTGCGGGCGCCCACGCACTGGCTGATCGCGAACCTGGCGGCGGCGGACCTGCTGCTGAGCGCCGCCGTGCTGCCGGTGTCGGCGGCGCAGGAGGTCCTGGGGCGCTGGGCGTTCGGCAGCGTGTTCTGCGACGTGTGGGCCGCGCTGGACGTGCTGTGCTGCACGGCGTCCATCCTGAGCCTGTGCGTCATCTCCGTGGACCGCTACGTCGGCGTGAGCCGCCCGCTGGCCTACTCGCGCATCGTGACGCGGCGCCGCGCCGCGCTCGCCGCGCTCTCGGTGTGGCTCGCCTCCGTGCTCATCTCGGTCGGGCCGCTGCTCGGCTGGAAGCAGGCGCGCACGCCGGACGACGCCGCGTGCGACATCACCGAGGAGCCGTACTACGCGCTCTTCTCGTCGCTCGCGTCCTTCTACATCCCGCTGGCCGTCATCCTCGCCATGTACTGCCGCGTCTACGTCGTCGCCAAGCGCACGAGTCGGAGTTTGGCGCTCGGCGTGCGGAAGGAGCGGATCAACTCCGCCGAGGTCACGCTGAGGATCCACCAGGGCTCCAGGACGCGCGAGGAACCGGGACACCAGCACCACCATCGGAGCGCGCTCACGGTCACGGTGCTGAAGTTCTCCCGGGAGAAAAAAGCCGCCAAAACGGTAGGAGTTCTGGTCGGAGCGTTTACCGCGTGCTGGCTGCCCTTCTTCATCACCTTACCCATAGGTATGTCTCCTAATTATAATACTAATTTGCATATCAGTCACTGCTCATTTGCACATCAAAGTGGTTTACACGGATGTTCTGGGGTTTGCGTTCAAGTCCCTCAAGTGGCCCTGAGGCGCATTATTATTATTATTATTATTATTATTATTATTATTATTATTATTATTATTATTATTAATTGCAATAAAGTATGCATTGTTGTTGTTTTTTTCAACTTTTTGATCAGATGTTCCTCTGGTCCAAAATGATCAAAGAACCTTTAAAAACATCTCAAAACCTTTCAAGTCAAACATGAAAACCACTGAGCAAGCACTTCCCCATATCGTCTGAGAGAGAGTGTGTGTGTGTGTGTGTGTGTGTGTGTGTGTGTGTAAATCAGGAATTTCTAGGAATTTCTACAGGTTTTCTACAGGTTCTTATCATCCCAGCCCATGTCCGGGAGAACACCTCGTCTCGCACATGTTTCCTGCACGATCCCTTCCTATTCCCCTCAAGGAAAACGCCACATTAATGCATTCCTGAAGCGCCAACATTCATTAATCAGAGTGAAATCCTTCCATCGCATATCCCAGCTAGTTTAGAAGCTATGGTCCGAGCGCAGGGTCCGCCCTGATACAGCGCCCCCTGGAGGGTTAAGGGCCTTGCTCACGGACACTTTAACGAGACTTAAACCTTTCTGATCTGCACCCTGTGAGAGCAGGAAAGAGCAGGACCAGTGTAATCCAGTGTAAGATTGCAGAGTGTGTACAGCGAGTTTCCAGTGTAATTGCATGGAGAAGAGATTAAATCATTAAAGCCTGTAGGGGGCGGGGTTTGGGTTGTGGAGGGGGAGGGGGGGGGGCTCATCCGGTTGTGCTGAAGACAGGATACACCCTGGGCTAGGATGCCAAATGCCAACCCATCGCAGGGCACAGAAACACACACACACACACACACACACACACATTCATACACTAGGGACAATTTTCCAAGGTTCCAATCAACCTACCGTGCATGTTTTTGGACCGGGGGAGGAAACCAGAGAACCCAGGAGAAAAAACCCCTGAGACACGGGGAGAACATGCACAAACTCCACACACACACATGGCCGAGACGGGAATCGAACCCGGACCCTGGCGGTGTAAGACGTTGTGTAAGACGAACATGTGCGGGATATATCGGATATATATATATATATATATATATATATATATATATATATATATATATATATATATATATATATATATATGATATATTGTATAGACTCCAGCGTGTACACGCATATCTCCCGCTGGATATATAAAAAGAAATTCGAGCCCGGAAAGAAGCTTGTTTATTTTTAGAAGCTCACCCCGAAACCTGATTGTTATCCCGTAGGTCTGAGATTGTTTGGATTGTTTGGAGTAATAACGACGTCTTCCTGCGACGGTAGCATGACACTAATATCTCTCAGGAACAAGAGAAAAATACAGACAGATCAAATAACACAAAAAAACGGTCCTGGTGCAAACGTTCCTATAATAAAAAAGCATTTCACTATGTGTTTGTGTAACGTGTCTCAGGAGGGTTTTTGCATGCACACACACACACACACACACACACAGTGACTCTCCCGCTGCATCTTCACAGTGTGTGTTCTGAAACCGGAGCCGGGTTTCACTAATAAACGGCCACTCGGTTCAGGTTTAATCCTCTGCAGATGTTTTCGGTGTGGAATCTCGGTGGAGAACGTTCCTGGACGCTCGCTGAACACCGGCGTTACTGGGGTTTCTGTTTTTAAAATACATTTTTGTTGTCACTCGGTCCGTGTTCTATCCCCGAGTGGAAACCGGGTCAATCGTGGACTAAAGGACAAGTTGTGTCCCCTTCCTATTCCCCTCAAGGAAAACGCCACATTAATGCATCCCTGAAGCGCCAGCATTCATTAATCAGAGTGAAATCCTTCCATCGCATATCCCAGCTAGTTTAGAAGCTAGGGTCCGAGTGCAGGGTCCGCCCTGATACAGCGCCCCCTGAGGGTTAAGGGCCTTGCTCACGGACACCGGGTCACACGCGGAGTAAAGGACAAGTCGTGTCGTCGACCTTCTGTCGCGGTCGTGGAGAAAACTGTGGAGGAAGACGGAGAGAAAGACGGGGAGAGAAGGAGAGCACCCCCCCCCCCAAACCTTCATTTCCTCTTTTTGGTTTTGCAGGGCTACTGCTGATCCAGCTGTGCTCCGATTTGGGCTTGACAGTGTGTGAGAATGGGAGATGTTTAGGATCATGTGGTTATTATAAACGCATTAAGATCAGAGTCATTCCTCCGCCGGTCGGGGTCGTGGCCCCGGGGCCGCAGTGCAGCTGGATCGTCTCTTAATTAGACAGGATTTCTCAGAGTGAACGCGGACCTCTGCGCCGGGTCCTGGGATTTCCTGAGCCGTAGCGCCGCGCTTTATCTTCCTGCAGATGAAGGGGTGGAACGACGAGATAAAAATCATGGCAGAGACGAATCTGTTCACGAGTCCTTATTTATAAACCCTTTTTTTACGGGTTTTTATTTTGGGAAACGTGAACTTTGGATAAAAAGACGACCTCATGTACGTGTATGTCCTTCTTAAAGGGACAAAAACAATCGTTTCTAGTCGGTTTAGTTCTGGGACGAAGTGACGTATCAGTCTACACCATATACAGTACTGAGACACCGCACTCCATCCATCCATCCATTCAACTATCCATCCATTCATACACCGATTCATCCATTCATACACCCATCCATTCATCTATCCATCCATCCATTCAACTATCCATCCATTCATACACCGATTCATCCATTCATACATCCATCCATTCATCTATCCATCCATCCATCCATCCATCCATCATCCACCATATCCATCCATCCATCCATACATCCATTCACTCATCCATCCATTCATACATCGATTCATCCATTCATCCATCCATCCATTCATTCATCTATCCATCCATTCATACATCCATTCAACTATACATCCATTCATGCATACATCCATTCATCTATCCATCCATTCAACTATCCATCCATTCATCTGTCCATCTATCCATCCATCCATTCAACTATCCATCCATTCATGCATACATCCATTCATCTATCCATCCATTCATCCATCCATTCATCCATCTATCCATTCATTGATCCATTCATGCATACATCCATTCATCTATCCATCCATCCATCCATTTATCTATCCACTCATCCATCCATTCATGTATACATCCATTCATCTATCCATCTAACCATCCATCCATTCAACTATCAATTCATTCATCCATCCATTCATACATACATCCATTCATCTATCCATCCATTCATCTATCCATCCACCAATTCATCTATCCATCCATCCATTCATCTATCCATTCATAAATCCATCCATTCATCCATCCATTCATGCATACATCCATTCATCTATCCATCCATTCATCTATCCATCCATCCATTTATCTATCCATTCATGCATACATCCATTCATCTATCCATCCATTCATTCATAAATCCATCCATCCATTCATCTATCCATCCATCCATTTAACTATCCATCCTTCCGTTTAACTATCCATCCATTCATCCATAATTTGTTTGTTTGTTTGTTTATTTAAGAACAGGAAGGTTTTGGTTTCGTGATGGTTGTAATAAATCAGTGTTTGAGTCGTTAATATCATTCCAGTCACAGATTGAAATCACTAAAACTTAAAACTTGATTAAGCGAAATTGATAACGTTATCATATTGTATTTTATCTTTAAAACATTGAAACATGTTTATTTAGTACATTATATGATAAACACACGCCGATAAACACCTCCTTCCTCTACCGGAAAGGAACCATGTTTCTGATGTGAACACCGAACGGCCGATCGCGTCTATTAATATAAAAGATTTGTTATGATCCTGTTTATTCGGCGAGTTGTTTGTCTCGTGTTCACACCTACCCGAACGAATCCGGAGTAAATCAACATCTGTCTCGTACGTAACAAGTGATTTATGAACTCCTAAATCTTTGACATGCATAATGATGCCAGCGACGGGGAGAAAAAAAAACACACACAAAGGCTTTTATCGGCGAATATTTCACTGCGACCCTCGAAGGAAGCGAGCGAGCGAAAGATATACAGTCTGTACCATAACATCCTGTTTTCTTTATTGGTTGGAGGCCAGCGTGGCGCAGACCCATTGTCTTTTCGGACAGCGTGTAGTGAGTGAGCGGGTCGTATTTCACACGCGCCAGACAGTAAAATCCTACAGCAAAAAAAATCTGCAGAATTCCCGGCGCGATTCCGTCGCTTAACTCCGTCTCACGCTGCGTCTACAGGGAATTAACTCACTGCGTTACTGTGACTCGCATCCGAGGCTCAGACGCTCGTTATTCCGACACTAAGCGTTTGCACATTCCCGATCCGTATCTGGAAAAACGGTGATGAAATGAATCCATGTTTATGTGATTATATAACTCCAAAGTGTTCGAATCCCCCCCCCTCCCCCTTGGCCCGCAGGCTCCGTCATAAAATCAACAATATTCGGCCCGCCAGCATTGTTTACCAACAAAAATACACAAAACAGCTATTTTAAATTTCTCCAGAAGACCTGTAACCGCACTCTCGCGTAAAGATCAGAGAAGAAGGAGGCAAAGCGATAAAATTACACTCTATTCATCATTCATTCATTCATTCATCCATTCATCTTCTAGCGCTTTATCCGATCTTTCCTCGGGTCACGGGGAGTCTGTGTCTATCTCAGGCGTCTATGGGCATTAAGGCAGGATACACCCTGGATGGAATGCCAACCCATCGCAGGGCTCACACACACACACACACACACACACACACTCACACACACACAGGACAATTTTCCAAGGTGCCAATCAACCTACCGTGCATGTTTTTGGACCGGGGGAGGAAACCGGAGAACCCGGAGAAAAACCCCCTGAGACACGGGGAGAACATGCACAAACTCCACACACACATGGCCGAGACGGGAATCGAACCCGGACCCTGGCGGTGTGAGGCGAACGTGATAATCAATAAACCACCGTGCCCCTCCTCTATTCATCAATTAAAGCAAAATAAAAGAACATTTTATCATTTTTTTATCGGCCCTCATTTTGTACTTCAGAATAACATCAATGTTTGTGTTTGTTTTCCTGTTGATTTGGATTTAGAGGTTTTTACATTCGCCATTTAATAGTAAATAATATATAATGTTTCAAATCAACCTAAATATCTTTCATCTTCCTGAACGTTTTCTTAAGTTTATACGGCCTTAAAATATAAATATGCATTTAATTGTAAAGTTGAAGGAATGTCAGACTGATGTCAGACTCGCTCTGTTTACAAAACGTTGGATATAAATAAACATCCTGATATAAATAAACAAACCTGTAAATAAACAAACCTGCTACAATTATTCATTTACATTTATAATTCTTTGTTTGTTGTTTACAAGCATGTAGATGTCTTTAAATTAGGGCTGAAAATCAATTAAAATATCAAATGTAAAGGAATCCTATACAAGTGTTTAACGCGGATAAATATGGGTGCTTTATGCAAATGTATGTTAATTATTATTATTATTATTATTATTATTAACGAGACTCAACATGACCTTGTATGACCTTGTAGGGCATTATAACAGTGTGTCTCCGTGTCCCGCCGTTCCACATAACTAATCCCTGTTCTTAAACATCCTTCGTTCATCCATCCATCCGTTTATTCACTCATTCCTCCACCTATCCATTTATTTATCCATCCACCAAGTCCTTTATTCATCTATTCATCCAACTGTCGATGCATTCACTCATTCATCCAAATATCCATTTATTTATCCATCCACCGAATCGTTCGTTCATTCATTCATTCATCCATCTATTCATCCAACCATCAATGCATTCACTCATTCATCCACGTATCCATTTATATAATATATATATATATTTTTTTTCTTTATAAAGATAAATCTGTGTATTTGATCTACAAAGTGTATAAGAATGTAAAGAATGTACTTTTGTAAAAGTGATAATGAGGAGTTATACCAGGGGACGGATGAGTTTGTATTCTCAGTTTGTAGCAATATCGCCATCTGCTGGACACGACGCATAAAAACAAGGCGATGTTGCAGAATGAACCGTTTTTCTAAACCCTGAAGAAAAACAGAAATAATCGTATTTTAATAAAAATGTAAACGGAATATAAAGGTTTAATTTTTAATTATGACTTTTATTTAAGTGTGCTGTTGCTCCTGGGGGTTCAAACTGGGCTTTGAATCCATCCATCCATCCATTCATCCATCCATCCATCCATCCATTTGTACATTGTCCAGGGAGATCTAGTGAATGAATAAAAGGCATGCAACCACTCATCCATACATCCATCCATTCCATTTATCTATCCATCCATCCAACCATCTGTCCATCAATTCATCCAGCCATTTATTGTTTATCAGCCATCCATCCACCCATCTGTCCATACATCCACCAAACCATCCTTCCATCCATTCATCCATCCATACATCCATTGTCAAGGGAAATCTAGTGAATGAATAAAAGGCATGCAACCACTCATCCATACACCCATCCAACCATCTATCCATCCATCTGTCCATCAATTCATCCAGCCATTTATTGTTTATCAGCCATCCATCCACCCATCTGTCCATACATCCACCAAACCATCCTTCCATCCATTCATCCAGCCATTTATCTACCCAACCATCCATTCACTCATTCATTTGTCTATCCACCAATCCTTTCATTAATTAATTCATTAA
>JACRUU010000029.1:14870666-14890666 GCA_030449085.1 Kryptopterus vitreolus
GTATGGGTTTCAGGATTCAGTACAGAGGATTCAGTAGGTATGGGTTCAGGGTTCAGTACTGAGGATTCAGTAGGTACGGGTTCAGGGTTCAGTACTGAGGATTCAGTAGGTACGGGTTCAGGGTTTAGTACAGATGATTCAGGAGGTACGGGTTCAGGGTTTAGTAGGTATGGGTTTCAGGGTTCAGTACAGAGGATTCAGTAGGTACGGGTTCAGGGTGTAGTACAGATGATTCAGGAGGTACGGGTTCAGGGTTTAGTAGGTATGGGTTTCAGGATTCAGTACAGAGGATTCAGTAGGTATGGGTTCAGGGTTCAGTACTGAGGATTCAGTAGGTACGGGTTCAGGGTTCAGTACTGAGGATTCAGTAGGTACGGGCTCAGGGTTTAGTAGGTATATTTCAGGGTTTAGTACAGAGGATTAAGTAGGTATGGGTTCAGGGTTCAGTACTGAGGATTAAGTAGGTACGGGTTCAGGGTTCAGTACTGAGGATTAAGTAGGTACGGGTTCAGGGTGTAGTACAGATGGTTCAGGGTGTAGTACAGATGATTCAGGAGGTACGGGTTCAGGGTTTAGTAGGTATGGGTTTCAGGGTTCAGTACTGAGGATTCAGTATCTACGGGTTCAGGGTTTAGTAGGTATGGGTTTCAGGGTTCAGTACTGAGGATTCAGTATCTACGGGTTCAGGGTTTAGTAGGTATATTTCAGGGTTTAGTACTGAGGATTCAGTATCTACGGGTTCAGGGTTCAGTAGGTGAGGATTCAGCAGCGAGGTGTCCGTATGGCTTGGTCAGGGTTCGCCCTGCACCCCGCGCTGGCTTCCGTTACCTGTTCTGTAGCGGATGTTTGATGTAGTCTTCAGTATTCAGTATGATTTCTCCGCCGGGTTCATCGCACTGCTCTTCCTCTGAATTCGGTGCATCGGGGGCAAGTTCTTCCTGCAGAAGAGAACACACGAGATCCAGGTGAAAGGTAAAAATCCACCTGAATACAGTAAACCCCACTCCACTGATCAACCTGTAACCTCACAACATAACAGTAAACACTCTCAGCCAATCAGGAGCCAGAATTCAGCTGCGGGGATCAAACAGAAAACCAACATCCGGTATCCGATCAAACCCGAGTGCGACTACAGCCTGAGGAAGAAATCTATATGTAACGCTGTAACGTGTAACGCTGTGATGTGTAACGCTGTAACCCTGTGATGCTGTAACGTGTACCGCTGTAACGCTGTAACCCTGTGATGCTGTAACGTGTAACTCTGTAATGCTGTGATGTGTAACGCTGTGATGCTGTAACGCTGTAATGTGTAACGCTGTAATGCTGTAACGTATACCGCTGTAACGCTGTGATGCTGTAATGTGTAACGCTGCAATGCTGTAACGTATACCGCTGTAACGCTGTGATGCTGTAATGTGTAACGCTGCAATGCTGTAACGTATACCGCTGTAACGCTGTGATGTGTAACGCTGTGATGCTGTAATGCTGTGATGTGTAACGCTGTAATGCTGTAACGTGTAACTCTGTAATGCTGTAACGTGTACCGCTGTAACGTGTAACACTGTGATGCTGTAACGCTGTAATGTGTAACGCTGTGATGCTGTAACATGTACCGCTGTAACGCTGTGATGTGTAACGCTGTAACCCTGTGATGCTGTAATGTGTAACGCTGTAATGCTGTAACGTGTACCGCTGTAATGTGTAACGCTGTGATGCTGTAACGTGTACCGCTGTAACGCTGTAATGTGTAACGCTGTGATGCTGTAACGTGTACCGCTGTAACGCTGTAACCCTGTGATGCTGTAACGTGTACCGCTGTAACGCTGTAATGTGTAACGCTGTGATGCTGTAACGCTGTAACACTCCACACACATCCACCACATCCACGACACACACCACACACACATACACCACATCCACCACACCACACCCACACATCCACCACACACACCACATAAACCACACACACACCACCACACACATCCACCACACACACCACACACACCACATCCACCACACACACCACACACACACCACATCCACCACACACACACCACCACACATCCACCACCACACACACACACACAACACACACACACACACACATCCACACACACCATACACACACACACACACCACCACACACACCACACACACATCCACCACATCCACCACACCACCACACACACAACACACACACACCACACACACACACACCACATCCACACACTCCTCTCACCGGTTCAGCCGCCGCCATCTTCTGACAACTTGGATCAACTCCGGGGCCGAGTCTCAAATCAAACACGGCGAAGTGCACTAAAAATCCCGAGCCGCCATTTTGTAGGGAGATTACTTTGAAATGAAACGGGGCCTTCCTGGAAGCTAGGATATAATAAAGGAATATGATTATAAATTAATAATAATACATGCAAAAAAATAATATATATATAATATATATATAATATATATATATATAATGTAAACAAAATGTAAAAAAAATAAATCATCAAATAACAGATATATAAAAATCATGTAAAAAAAAAAAAAAAAAAAAAAAAAAAAATATATATATATATATATATATATATTATATATATATATATACATATATATATATATATATATATATATATATATATATAAAACCTTTATTGTTATATTATTCTCTTCATTGAGATATTTGCCTCCATATTATTAAACATATTTATCAATATAAAGCACCTACATAAATGCTAAAAAGTTTTTTATGTATGTTTATATATTATTTTCTTCAAACAACCATATATAGATAGCATCAAAATTCAGAAGAATTTTATCATACATCAATTATATTTAGATTTTTTTTTTTACTTCATTCTTATTTATTTCATATATGTATGTGTATGTAAATAACATTTGAATGTAAATGTGTGCTTCGGCCACTGGGTAAGATGCTCCACTGGATTCTGGAGTGTGTTTGGTGTTTATCGGGTTAAAAATGACGTAGAGGAACTAAATATCAGGCGTTTCACTATTTGTTCAAAATATAACGTGAATAAAATCAAGGATGTGAGCAATAATAAAGGCGTTGTGATGATACTGCGCATGTCTGGGCCGAAAACAATTTTCGGTGGCGGCATGTTATTAGGATTATTATTATTTTTTTTTTTAAATCACGGAGATGAAATAATACACACACACACACACACACACACACACACACACACACACACCACACACACACACACACACACACACACCACACCACACCACATATATATATATATATATATATATATATATTATATATATATATATAAGTTTTATACGTTATAAAAGTTAATTTATAAAAGTTAATATTGATGCTAAAATGGAATTAGAGTTGTCAACAAATAAAACATTACGAGAAAACGTAATTTCACAAACTTTTCACGCGCTCACCTGCGGTTCCAGGTGTGGAATTATTAAGCGGTAATTATCGATCGGAATCTGGATGCCTATAATTACTGTCTTACAAGTCGGAAATATTCGGAAAGATTCCCACATACAGCGTCCACGATGATTGGATTGTGTTTGAAAGCTGGAGCGTCACATAGCGTTAAAAGTACATGTTTGGATCGTTGCTATGGAAACCCGTGAGGTTATTATTGCACATGCATATCCAGCAGTTATGCATGTAAATAATAATGAATCATATTGCTAAACTGAAAACAGTAAGGGAGTGAAATTTAAGGGTATAGAAAATCAACTTTACGTAAAGTCCGGAGATAAAACAGTGATTTAACGTGGTTTAAAGTGTTAAAGACGGTGGTTTTTAAAAGCCCAAACTCAGTAAACATTAAAAATAAAGGTTAAAAATAAATACGACCCCTATTTCATTGTGGGTTATTGTGTATTTACAATGTACTTGTCAGTTTGTTGAATTAAAAAAAAAAAAAAAAAGATTTATTACCATTAAGGTACGATGTATGGGAGAAAAACACTTTAAACACCAAACTCAATAAACAATAAACTGTAAATACAAACAGCACGTAGTGTCAGTGATTCGCCACTAGAGGCCGCTCGTGTAACAAAAGCAGACCAGAAGCCGGAAAAACCTGACGAATCCGTCGACCTCAGATTTGAGTAATTAATGTCAGAGTACAATGTAGGCTTTATATGACTTTATAACCACTCTATCTATCCATCAAGCGTTTAATTCTGAACAAGAATGATAAATCGACAGATGTGTGTTCCAGGTGTGTGTGTGTGTGTTTGGATCGATCATTAACCAGGCGTATAAACCATGTAATAATCTGTTTATTGATCTTTATGAATCCATTTTAAATGTGCAATAATTAGGAGCTCTGAGATCAGAAACTGTTAAGTGCTCAGGAGACTGTATAGGACCGAAGGATCCGACTTGGACGGAGGAGCTGAAGCCGGAGCTCAGAAGGTCAGGACGGCTCGGATGCTGGTGGAGATACGGAGGAGACGAAGCATCACAAGTACGAACACAACGGGAGAAAATGTTTAAAAGCAACGCAGAAGTCGGTACCTCTTTCCGGCATGCATGAGGTCGAACGCTTCGTTGATCTGATCGAAGGGCATCGTGTGCGTCACAAACTCGTCCACCATCAGCTTCTTCTTCATGTAGTCTTGGACCAGTTTAGGGACGCTCTCGACGCTCTTCCAACCTGGAACAATGTCAAGATGGACATTTTTATAGTGTTCATTCATTCATTCGTCTTCTAGCGCTTTATCTGATCTTCCCTCGGGTCACGGGGAGTCTTGTGTCCATCTCGGGCGTCTATGGGCATTAATGCAGGATACACCCTGGATGGAATGCCAACCCATCACACACACACACACACACACACACATTCACATACACACTAGGGACAATTTTTCCAAGGTGCCAATCAACCTACCGTGCATGTTTTTGGACCGGGGGAGGAAACCGGAGAATCCGGAGAAAAAGAGACATGGGGAGAACATGCACAAACTCCACACACACACACACACATGGCCGAGACGGGAATCGAACCCGGACCCTGGCGGTGTGAGGCGACTGCGCTAACCACTAAACCACCGTGTCCCTGTGGGGTTCATTAGTGACCAAAGCGTTTAAAGACTGCAGTGTTTTCTGCTGTTATTACCTGAGCGGCCTCTAGTGGCGAATCAGTGACACTACATGCTGTTTGAATATAATCGAGCTCATTTTCATGATTCAGACCCGTTATTTATTTAAATATAATGCACATAAAATGGTAATAACAACAACAACAACAAGCATTTTCACCATCATCAATGACACACACACACACACACACACACACTCAGGGACTCCACCTCCAAAAGCGCTGCCCTTCCACGTGCGTCCTACGATCAGCTGGAAGGGACGAGTAGAGATCTCCTGTCCCGCGCTGGCCACGCCGATGATCACGCTTGTCCCCCAGCCCTTGTGACACGCCTCCAGAGCCGCACGCTGCCCCACACAAGCACACACACACACACACACACACACACAAACACACCTTCACACTTCTGTTTTCCATCAAAGTTACATTTAGTTGAATCCTGAAGTCAGTTATCAGCGTGAGGTGTTGCTAATCATCCGTACCATGATGCCGACATTCCCGATGCACTCGAAGCTGTAGTCCACGCCTCCGTCCGTCATCTCCATCAGCACCTCCTGAATGGGTTTGCTGTGGTCCTTCGGGTTCACTAACTCGGTGGCGCCGAACTTCTTGGCGACTTCAAACTTTTCCGGGTTGATGTCCACGCCGATGATGCGGGAGGCGCCGGCGACTTTACAGCCCATGACGCAGGCGAGACCGACCGCTCCCATTCCGAACACCGCGCACACGGACCCGGGCTCCACCTGCACGGAGAGCACAATGGATCCTGTTCCTCCATCTGCTGTACTGCATGCGCGCGCGTGTGTGTGTGTGTGTGTTGGGTAAATGTTAATGAGAAGCGCCGCACACCTTGGCCGTGTTCAGCACGGCTCCGTACCCGGTGGAGATCCCGCACCCGAGCAGACACACTTTATCCAGCGGCGCGCGCTCGTCCACCTTGGCCAGCGAGATATCGGCTACCACCGTGTACTCGCTGAATGTGCTGGTGCCCATGAAGTGGAAAACGGGTTTACCTTTACAGGTGAACCTGGTGGTCTTATCGGGCATCAGACCCTGACCCTGGGTCACCCTGGGACAAAAACAAACAAACAAACAAATTATATAAATATACACATATTGGATTACTACCAGTACTTTAATAAGTGTGACTGCAGCAGTTCCAAGTGTTCAACAATAGGGGGCAGTGTGTAGACAGCATTTGGGGGCTTATAAATAAATAAAGTTTTTTCCTGGTATTGCGTTGAAATAATTTTGCTATCATGACATCATTAATGCAAACAAATAAATACGTAAAATTGTTTTTAATCAATAAATATTCATGTCGACGCGTGTCGGAGAATAAAAGCGTGTAGAGGAAAACTGAGTCAACAACAACAAAAACAACAGTAAAAATCCACAGGGATTCCAGACCACCGTTATAGCGCCTCTAGAGGCGAATCACTAACATTACATGCTGTTTGTTTTTACATGCACTGGGATATTTATTATACATTATTTCACTAATTTATTAATTATATTTATTTGTTCATTAATTAATAAAAAAAGGGTTTTTTAAATATTTTTGCAATAAAGTTCAGTACTAATTCTACTATTTTTTTAATCAAGTGTCCATAACAAAATAATAATAATTATATATACACATATTATTTATTTTTATTTATTTTTTAATCAGTCAATTACATTTACAGACACGCTCATCCAGAACAACGTGTAAAAAAAAGAGCTTTGAGTCTCCATTTAAGAATAAACAAACACTGGTATGACTAATGGGGCACGGTGGTTTACTGGTTAGCACGTTCTCCTCACACCGCCAGGGTCCGGGTTCGATTCCTGTCTCGGCCATGTGTGTGTGGAGTCTGTGCATGTTCTCCCCGTGTCTCAGGGGGTTTTTCTCCGGGTTCTCCGGTTTCCTCCCCCGGTCCAAAAACATGCACGGTAGGTTGATTGGCACCTTGGAAAATTGTCCCTAGTGTATGAATGTGTGTGTGAATGTGTGTGTGTGTGTGTGCCCTGCGATGGGTTGGCATTCCATCCAGGGTGTATCCTGCCTTAATGCCCATAGACGCCTGAGATAGACACAGACTCCCCGTGACCCGAGGGAAGATCGGATAAAGCGCTAGAAGATGAATGAATGAATGAATGAATGAATGAATGGTATGACTAATTACAAACAATATTAACTTCAGTTGAGGGTTTTTGGATTAATCGTTCACCTATAAATAGTGCACCGACATGTAAATAACTAAAGTACTGTGAGTATGTGTTTATTTGTTTATTATTTTAAAGCAAATTTATGCCTAATACAAGAAATAAAATCCCAAAACACACAAACCGGATTTTCTGGCACAGGTTGGTCTTGGGGTTTTTGCAGAACTTGCATTCTCCACACTGTGGAATGTAAAGTGGAACCACAGTGTCTCCTAAACAACACAAACAAACAAACAAACAAGTTAAAACTATAATAGAACTGACTTTATCCAGGGCAATTGTTACTTATTTCTTATCCCATTCATGTATTCCACTCGCGAGATTAATCCCGGCAGCATTGTTGGGCGGCGTTCCACATTCTGAAGCACGCCTGTCCCGTTTTCCTAACCGTCTCATGACCTGCCTCACAGCACTTTCACAATCCCATAATTCCACACACACACACACACACACACACACACACACACACACACACACACACACACACACACACACACACACACACACGTGACATCGATACCCGGTTTGAACTTGGTCACTCCTTCTCCGACGCTCTCCACCGTTCCTCCTCCCTCGTGCCCCAGGATGACAGGAAACAGGCCCTCGGGGTCGCTGCCGCTCAGCGTGTAGGCGTCGGTGTGACACACGCCTGTCGCATGGATCTGAAACACACACACACACACGTTCATTTTAAGACTGAAGGAAAAGCAGCCAACGTGCACTCGGCACCTCTGGGAAAAGCTTTCCAGGGAACGACGATGTAAAATATCGGATAAATTCAATTGTGCTTTCCCAAAAAGAACTGTGTTTCCTTTATGCATTACACAATAAATAATATGTATAAGAAAATAACGTGTGTGTGTGTGTGTGTAAAGTGGCCGTGAAAGGAAAAGGCGGCTACTTAATATTAAAAATAGCCTATTTTTGTTGCTTTTATCGTTTGTTTTTTGTAGATTATTGATGTAAAATGTCAAAAATAAGGAAGAAAGATAAGTATAAAGGTGTGTTCATACTTTTGATTACTACATTAAAATAAACACACACTGATTATAGTGCAGGTTCGTCACTGGTTACCTTCACGCGCACTTCGTGGGCTTTGGGTGGAGCCACCTCCACCTCTTCCACTGATAAAGGCTTTCCAGCTTCCCAAGCCACTGCAGCTTTGCATGTGATCACCTGAGATAAGGAAATATTAATTACATATTCATTTGTTTTATAATGCACGCGTGTAATTAAAACAACAACAACAAGCCCATATATGTTTATTCTCCTTTATGCACGCACTAATAGTCTTTTTTTTTTAGTTAATTAACTAAATTAATTATTAATTTGCGGGGCACGGTGGCGTAGTGGTTAGCACGTTCGCCTCACACCACCAGGGTCCGGGTTCGATTCCCGTCTCGGCCATGAGTGTGTGGAGTTTGTGCATGTTCTCCCCGTGTCTCAGGGGGTTTTTCTCCGGGTTCTCCGGTTTCCTCCCAGTCCAAAAACATGCACGGTAGGTTGATTGGCACCTTGGAAAATTGTCCCTAGTGTATGAATGTGTGTGTGTGTGTGTGTGTGTGTGATAGGTTGGCATTCCTTCCAGGGTGTATCCTGCCTTAATGCCCATAGACGCCTGAGATAGGCACAGACTCCCCGTGACCCGAGGGAAGATCGGATAAAGCGCTAGAAGATGAATGAATGAATGAATGAATGAATGAATGAATTATTAATTTGGTACAGAAACACGTGCACAATGATTATTGGGGTGTAGTTTTAGTGGAACTTTGCCGCTGCAAAGCCGAAAAGTAAAATAAACAAATAAACAAATATAGAATTACCGCGCCAACATTGGAAACACATCAGCGAACACATAAATCATAAAATCATACATTTGACAAAAAGTGTACCGCGTTAAATTCATCACAAAAGCTTTATTTTATGTTTTAAAGCCGGACTTACTTTACCAGCAGTCTCCATGTTGGGCTTTCAGCAAGAAAGAGGGCGTGTCTTAAGAAAAAAAACCGAACCGTTCCCCGGACCAGCCAATCACAAACGTGCTTGTGTTTGTCTCCGCCAATCACAGAAGAGTCTCTTTAGTCATCGCTGGAGCAGCGCAGTGTTTTCTGATTGGGTTCCAAAACGGGAAATAATTTGTAGGGGTTTTATTTTATTATTCATAATTTAATAAGTAATTAAAGGGAATTTTAACAGGGGAAAATAAATAGCGTTATGCAGTTATGATTGATTTGCATTTTCGCTTTGTTTGTTTGTTAAAATCTGTCTTAAAATGGCGTGAGGTTATTTATTAACTCGTAAAGTCAACAATAATGTATCCATTATTTTTTATTCATGAAAAAAACAATTAGATACGTTAATACACGTTTGATATGTTTATTCGCGTAATACAAAATACTTAAATGCATAAATAAGTAAATAATAATATAGAAAAAAAAACACATTTTAGTAGAATCCATATAAATCAAAGCTGCTCATTTAAATATTAGGCCACGCCCATTGAGAGTGACGCATTCATCATCCCCTAAATATTGAATGCGTTTAGATCTTAAATATGCTTTTTTTTATGCAGAGTCCTAAAAGTGATATTATGTAATATGTTGTGTTTTTATAAGAGCAGTGCACTGTGCTGGATGTTATATATTTTATATAAAAGCACATCCTGAATTGATGTTTTAAATATATTTGACACACTTTATTCCTTTTTTTTTTTGCACATTTGTTTTTCCTCTCTCATCCCCGTGTTAATTACTCTGCAGATGGCCCTCTGTTTACACAGGCCTTATCTCATTAATACTGGTTATGGCTTTTGATTAATGTGAAGGTTCCCAACACGTTTTGCTTTTATTCATTTTTTTAAATCATAACTATTTTACTACTTTGCACTGCTGTAGATGTTAAAGAAAAGTCTGTCTGTACATCTGCATGATCCTTTCTTACATATTGTTTTGCTACTAATAAACAACATACACGATCCTGTTTTTTTTGTTGCTACAGAAACAATAACAAACTATAATAATACGAATCTGTAAATATATGTCCAAAAAAAAAACCCAAAGTAAACAACAGATAATAGAAATCACACACACACACACACACACAAGCACGTGCTCAGGTGATCTCACACATCTGGGTGAAAGAACAATCACAGCTCTGTAGGATACCTAAACTAGTCCCGATACCAATAATAAATCAATACTATAGGAAAAAGTAATAATAATAAATCAATACTATAGGAAAAAGAAAAATGAATACAATTTTATTACTAATTATGCGGGCGGAAAGAAAAAGTCGGCATGCAAACACTGCCCCCTACAGTACAAAACTCAGAGCTACAGCCGTTATTTAGTGTACTAATAAAATTAAGGTGCATCTTTTTTTTTTTTTTTAAAAGTCGGGTGTCGCAATACCTTTGCAGTACCAGTGGCATGTTATCTATCTATCTATCTGTCTATATATAAATGAAAGTCAACACATACATTGAAAACAGACAATGTACAAACAAGATGGTGTTTATTTTGCACTGGCAGTTCAGTGCTGTAATTGTACAGTTCGGGTCGTTGTGTATCTCTGCGGTAAGAAAATGATCAATGTTTCCACAAAACGTATAAAAGGTGTGAAGATTTCGTCTCCGAATCCAGCAAAGGCAAAATATACACAACGTTCACCTCCGCTTACGGATATACAGCACTAATCCCACTCCTAAAAATATACACATTAAAAATGTACGCGGAGGGAGAAAAAACACAACCAAAAAAAAAGGCAGCGAGGAAACGCATGATCCGTCTGCAGCGAGGTGGTGTGTGTGTGTGTGTGTGTGTGTGTGCGAGCGTTTCCTCTGAGGCATCAATAAAGTCTCTGTGTGATGATCATCATCATCGTCCACCTGGAGAACAAGAAACAAGGAAGGATGTTTTTGGAGCTCGGGTGAGTCTAGACATTAGGGTTATTAACGGGTCACATGACCACGCTTTATCCAATGAGGATCGCTCACCTCTGAATCCACGCCCGCCTCCTCCTCCTCTTCCTCCTCGGAACCCTCCTCCTCCTCTACCTCCTCCGAATCCTCCACCGCCACGTCCACCACGGCCTCCCCGGAACCCGCCTACACACACACACACACAGGTGACACGATGCAGGAGTGTGTGAATGTAAGTGATGCCCGTGTGTGTGTGTATGTGTGTGTACGCACCTCCTCGCCCTCCGCCTCGCCCCCCGCCTCGGCCCCCTCTCGGCGGTCCTTTCTCCCCCGGTGGTCTCGGGAGGAACCGCTGGAGGGGCAGCAGCTTCATCGGGTCGATGTAGAACTGAGGAACACGGAGCATGTAAAATATAAATAAATAAACACACACACACACACACACACACACATATATATATATTCAGAACCACCATCGCGTACCTTCTGTAACTTCTTGAATGACGACGCCTTCATGTTTTCCGAGAGTTTGACTGAAAAATACTGCGGTGATTAAGTGATTAAGGATGACGCGCTGAAAGACACCACACAGACATTTCACGCTCGTATATATTTACACCCCTTAAAATGTCAATCCATGCGGAGAAACGAGAGTTTGATATCGAACGGCGCGTTTTAACGACGGCAAGATGATTTGTTTACAGGCGCGTTCTGTGATGTTGTTGTTGTGTTCAAGGCGTACAATGCAAAGCGTTCTGCATTAACTCATCGTTTACACTTAAACGTGTGTTGTATTTATTGTTTTCCTGTTTTTATGACTTGTATTTTCCACAAATTGTAAACATTTTATTACAAGAGAATTTCCTTATTGTTTTGATTATCGAACATTAAAACATTAAACCTCGTCTCAGGTCGGTGTTGATTTGGCCGTCAAACACGGCTTCTAAAAGTTTCTAAGTGGCCCTTTGTGAAAAAATAATTGCTCCCCCACACACACACACACGCCGTCACAAGGAGACGTTTAGGAGCCGGGTGAGAAGGATACGAAGTCTCGGAGCTGGCCGAAGATCTCGTCCACTTTGCCGATCTGCTCCTTGTTCTCCAGGTACACGGGAGCGTTGAAGTATGGCACCTTGTTTTCCTCCGTCACACACCTGCACACGATGTCGTCCTCGCACGGGTGCACTCCCGAACCCCAAACCCCCAGCCCCCCGCCACAATTATATATATATATATATATATTATATATATATAATATCCCACCCCCGCAACACACACACATTATCATATATATATAGGTATACTATATAAGACACACACACACACATATAGATATATATATAAATACACATACATACACACATCACACACAATATATAATATTAATATAATATATATTTGTTAGATTATATATATATATTATATAATGTAATATTTATTTTATCGAGAGACCCGCCTCGATAAGTAATTGATCATCTCTAGATGTATATTAGTCCCATACAACACCCACCTGTTATGTCATAATTTATTATATATTATTGTATATAAATCCTAGGAGGATTCCCCACAAGTTGTTCTTCCTCCACCTAATAAACCCCCTCACCCCCCCACTAAGTCCTAATTTCCTCTCCAAACCTCGTCTCCCGCCATTTTTATAATTTCCCTATAGGCCTCCCTCTCCTATACAAATCTGCGATCATTTTCAAATAATGTCCTGCCATGACAGAAAACATACTTTTCACATCACACACAACTTCCTTTCCCTCCTTCCCGTCCTTGGTGTGGCTCTTCCCATCCTCCTATGGGCCCTCCTCATACTGAGCACAAAGCATCCTTATATCACCCCTACCGACAGAACACAAAGACATATTCAATATGGTTATGACACAATAGAACCAAACAATCAGTCAAGAATAAGGTTCTTCTAACCTTTCTTCTTCTTCATTTGTGGGTCAGTGTTGTTCTCTGTCCACACAAAGCATCCCATCGTATCACCAACCACACAGTTACACAGGGTCATTACTGAACCTAACATTTATCTGAATAACACAACAATTGCACATCAATATTATTATTTTATTTTCTTTCTTTGTGGCATTTATTATTTGTATTTAATCCATTTGTATTACAATAATATATATTTTTTGATTTCTATTTAATATTGATACCGTTAATAACAACAATAGTATTTAAAAATAAGACCAAAGTAATAATAAACCCCAATTATAATGCAACAATTCAATACAAATAATAATAAAATAATAGTGGACAAAAAAAGCCCCAAAAAAGACATTGCATTATACCCCCCTAAACCCACTAACAATAATTTATACAAATCATTCTACTATAATACTATACATAATATATAGCACAGGGTATATATAAACTAATAATAACAATAATAATTATTATTTATTATTATAATAATAATAATAGTAATAATAATAACCATAATAATAATAATAATATATAATAAAAATTCAAGATAATGTAATAAAATAATAATAATAAAAAAAAAAAAAAAAAAAAAAAAAATAAGAGTGTAATGTGATAATAAACTCCACGCACACGTGTTGCGCTATTACATGCATTCGTGCAAATCCTATGTAAGATATAAACATCACAAGCTCTTCCCAAATAAGAGGAAGTTATACGTGCATTGCAAAAAAACAATAATACCTACTACAACCGAATCAATACTTAATTACACTTCCTTCTGTTAGCATTCCGAATGATCAGACAACGCGCGCGGTGCACAATATTGCTGCACGCCTACCTACCACCATCACAATCATCCTCTTCCCAAAAAAGTCAGAAGTTATAATAACAACAACAAAACAATAATAATAAAACAAACCGAATAAATAATAAACAACTTCTGCGCGAGGAATGATCAGAACCGCGCGCGGTGCACACCTGCCACTACCCACGCGGACATGGGTGCCGGAAAGGAGGTGCCGCCGTCGTAAAAAAAAGAGCGAGCCTGATGACGTACCAGACGGTGTCGTTAAAGCAGACTCGACTCTTTTTCGTCTTCTCTTCTCTCTCCGTTTTCTCTTCTTTATTCCATTATCTTTTCTCCTTTCTTCTCAAAATCTTTATTCTTCTTTCCTCTCCTCTTTTCTTCTCTTCAATTCTCCTACCGTATTCTGGCCCTGTTTTCTAGGAAACGCCACCAGGGGGGGTGTGTAAGTAGATAACCGTACCAATGTAAACCTGGCTGTTTCACATGTCTGCAGAGCTGCAGCAGGTCTGGATCATGTGTGGATGAACTGTTTAGATGGTGATGTGGATGGTTGCATGATGTGCATGAGGGATTGTCTGAGGCTGGTGGATGTGTCATGAGGATTGTGAGGTAGTGGTAGGTGTTAGAGTGGTGGTGGTGGTGATGTGTGAGGTGGTGATGATGTGATGAGATGAGGATGGTGTGTGGGAGGTATGAGGATGAGATGGTGATTGAGGGATGGTGATGTAGATGGTGATGAGCTGTGTGTGGGGTGATGATGTGGCGTGATTAGTGATGTGGGGTGGGGTGTGATGCTGTGTGTGGATGTGATGATGTAGAGGTGGATGTGATGAGAGTGTGGGCTGAGCTGTGGATGGCTGAGTGGATGGTGATGTAGGATGGTGATGTGTATGGTGATGTGATGCTGTGTGTGG
Organism: Kryptopterus vitreolus; assembly: GCA_030449085.1. Classification (NCBI taxonomy): domain Eukaryota; kingdom Metazoa; phylum Chordata; class Actinopteri; order Siluriformes; family Siluridae; genus Kryptopterus; species Kryptopterus vitreolus. The sequence continues at coordinate 14,885,553 of JACRUU010000029.1, forward strand.
ATGGTGATGATGGTGATGAGTGATGAAGGTGATGGTGGCGGTGGTGATGATGAGCTGTGATGTGGATGGTGATGAGGCTGGTGATGGATGATGAGGGATGTGGGATTGTGTGTGGATGGTCAGATTTTATGAGATGGTGGTGATGGTAGATGATGTGATGTGATTTTTTGATGTGATCTGTGTTGGACTGGTGATGATTATGGTGATGGGATGATGATGAGCATGAACTGCGGATGTTGATTTATGAGCTGTGTATGGTATGAGTGATGAGGTGTGATGTGTATGTGTGTGGGGGTGGTGGTGTGATGATGGGTGGTGATGGATGGTTATGTGGATGGATGGTGATGTTGAGTGGTGATGGTGATGTAGTATGGTGATGAGCTGTGTGTGGATGGTGATGAGCTGTGTGTGGATGGATGGTGATGATGGATGAGTGATGTGTATGGTGATGAGCTGTGTGTGGATGGTGATGATGTGATGAGGATGGCGATGATGTGATGTGGATGGTGATGTAGATGGTGATGAGGATGGTGATGAGCTGTGTGTGGATGGTGATGGGATGGTGATGAGATGGATGATGTGGATGGTGATGAGATGGTGATGGGATGGTGATGAGCTGTGTGGATGGTGTGATGGTGAGCTGTGTGTGGATGGTGATGAGGATGGTGATGTGTATGGTGATGAGCTGAGGATGGTGATGAGGATGGTGATGAGGTGGATGGTGATGAGCTCGAGGATGGGGATGAGGATGGTGATTAGGGGATGCTCTGCAGGTTCACACATGGGGGAGGCGGCCGAGGCATGTCTTTAAATAGCAGCCGAGTTCCTTCCTCTTCCTCTGATCTTCCTCTTCTTCTACTTCTTCTCTATTTTTTTTCCCCTCCAGCTTTCCTTTAACGCCTCTGGCAACTGTCAGCAGAGTGCGTGGGAACAGGAGTGTGGCCACACACACACACACACACACACACACACACCAACACACACACACACACACCCACTCTGATAGAGACCTGAACACAGTGTAATAGCAGCGGCTGCTCCAGGTTATTAGCTCATAATAATAAAATAATTATTTTATTTTATTATAATATTATCATAAAATAATCAAATAAAAACAGTACAGTAAATTAAATCCGGTAAACATGGAGCAAAATAAACAAATAACAGATCAAATCATTGTGGGTGAAGGATCAAAGTGCAAAGACAAGAATTAAGAAAGAAAAAGGGAGAATGTGTGTGTGTGTGTGTGTGTGTGTTAAAAATCTAATTACAACTAATCCTTTTTATGAATAAAAAATACAAACTAACATAACAATATATTGTATAATGATAAAAATAAAAGCTGTGTGTATGTCACGTATATAACTCATATATATATATATATCATATATATATATATATATATAAGGAAATATAAGATCCATACAAGAAATATACACATTTATATATATTAGTATATTATGTTTTTTGTAATAATTATTTCTCCAGATTGGTAAAAAGATTACCCAAATAAATAAATAAGTACATAATAATAAATAAATACACAATGACCAAATGTCATGTAGTAAAAAAGTTTTAATGGGAATGGGATTTTTTTAACATGATCATTTTAATGTTAATAATTTATTAACGTCTGATCAATACAGTACACATTTACGTCTGACCATTTTAATTATAAATAATAATTTGTATTACAAACATTCATTCATTCATTCATTCATTCATTCATCTTCTAGCGCTTTATCCGATCTTCCCTCGGGTCACGGGGAGTCTGTGTCTATCTCAGGCGTCTATGGGCATTAAGGCAGGATACACCCTGGATGGAATGCCAACCCATCACAGGGCACAATCACACACACACACCACACACACACACACACACACACACACACACACACACACACACACACACACATTCACACACTAGGGACAATTTTCCAAGGTGCCAATCAACCTATTGTGCATGTTTTTGGACCGGGGGAGGAAACCGGAGAACCCGGAGAAAAACCCCCTGAGGCATGGGGAGAACATGCACAAACTCCACACACACATGGCCGAGACGGGAATCGAACCCGGACCCTGGCGGTGTGAGGTGAATGTGATAAACACTAAACCACCGTGCTACCCCGTATTACAAACAATAATAAATAAATAAATAAATAAATAAATATAATGGAATAAACTAAAAATTATAACCCTTCTACACGACACATGTTATATAAAAATATATACATTATATCATAATAATTGTATAAACTATAATTTTTTTATTATATAGATATATATTATAATATATATATATATATATATATATATACTTTTTTTAAAAATAATATAATTTATAATTGTAGGTGGGGCACGGTGGTTTTTAGTGGTTATCACGTTCGTCTCACACCGCCAGGATCCGGGTTCGATTCCCGTCTCGGCCATGTGTGTGTGGAGTTTGTGCATGTTCTCGCCGTGTCTCAGGGGGTTTTTCTCCGGGTTCTCCGGTTTCCTCCCCCGGTCCAAAAACATGCACGGTAGGTTGATTGGCACCTTGGAAAATTGTCCCTAGTGTATGAATGTGTGTGTGTGTCCCTGCGATGGGTTGGCATTCCATCCAGGGTGTATCCTGCCTTAATCCCCATAGACGCCTGAGATAGACACAGACTCCCCGTGACCCGAGGGAAGAGGGAAAATCGGATAAAAGCGGTAGAAAATGATGAATGAATGAATGAATTATAATTGTTTATCACTAAGCATTTGCTTTAGGGCTGCAGCAGGTCTCAGCTCTTTGAGACTCACAGTTCGAGTTAACACTACATTATATTTATATTCTGTATGTTATGTGTGTATATACAGTGTTTGTAGTGTTTATATAGTGTTTATTGGATTGTGGGTTGGAGTTTAAAGGAAAGGGGTGGAGCTGAGGATCTGATGTGGGCGTGGTTATTGTATGGAGACTCGCAGTTTCCCATAATGATCACGGATCTATAAGAAGCCGTGTGGAAATAACACTAATCAGTGTGTGTGTGTGTGTGTGTGTTTGTGTGTGTGTGTGTGTGTAGTGGAAAGTGTACCACCTACATGTTTTGACTCCTGGTCCAGGTAATGAAGCGGATCATTTCCCAGCGTTCCGGTTGGACTCGTGTTCCGTGTGTGATTCCGGAGCCGTTCCTACACCGTGCCGCATCGATTTCCGTCTCCACTAATCCGTGATTGTCACGACGGTCAGTCAGATTAGGGCTAAACGAGGCGGCGTGGTCTCGGAGGATGTTTTTGGGTTGGGGGGGGGCTGTTAATTGCTCCTGAAAGTAAATGAATTATCGATTGGGTTGGAACTCACGCTTCTGTACTTCCACTGCGTTACAAGCGGTAAAAATTCCCCTGCTGGTGTATTTCCTCTGTCACATAACCACACACACACACACACACACACACACACACACACACACACACACACACACACATTAGTCCCTTTCTGTTTTGCGCATAAACACAAAAAGGATTTTTCTTGTGCGCTACGAAGCCTACATTCATTACATTCCTACGTTACTACAGAGTGTAAAGCTTAATTATATTATATTTAGTGCACTATATCGGGAATGTAAAGAATTAATATTGGATCGAGTGCAGTGTATAAGGGACTTAAAGCTGTATTAATCAGATCTAGTGTATTATATAGGACATTTAACAATTTATTATAGGAACAAGTACACTATATATAGTTTTTAATGCTTTTTTTAATATGAATTAGTGCACTATATAGGGGGGTTACATGCATTAATATTGTTCAATGCTTTATTATATGAACCGGTGAACTATATAAGTGGTTTAAGGGTTTAATCTTGGATGTATTTAACTATACAGGGAGTTTAATGCTTTATATAGGGACTAGCTATTAGGTTTAATGCACAATAAAGGGAATGCAAAGCTTTAATATTGTATTTAATGCACTTGATAGGGTACTTAAAGCTTCAATATTGGGTTTAATCCACTATATATGGAGCTTAAAGCTTTGATATTGGATTTAATGCATTATATAGCGATCTTATAGCTTTCATATTGTATTTAATGCACTAAATAGGGATCTAATAGCTTTCATATTGGATTTAAGGCACTTTATATGGAGCTTAAAGCTTTAATATTGTATTTAAAGCACTATATAGGGATCATAGAGCTTTAAAATGTTATTTAATGCACTTTAAATTTCACTTATAAAGCATATTGGACCATAAAGCATTATATGTTAATAGTGGATTTAAGGCACTAATATATGTTAATAGTGGACCTATATATGGACCCTAAAGCGTTAATAGTGTATATATATATGGGGATAGTTATTTAAGGCACTATATATGGACCCTAAAGTGTTAATAGTGGATTTTCTGCACTATATATGGACCCTAAAGCCACTAGTTAAAGTTAACAGTTGTGGATTTTCACTATATATGGACCGTTAATAGTGGATTTAAGGCACTATATATGGACCCTAAAGCGTTAATAGTGGATTTAAGGCACTATATATGGACCCTAAAGTGTTAATAGTGTAATAGTGGATTTAAGGCACTATATATGGACCCTAAAGCGTTAGCACTATATATGGACCCTAAAGTAATATGGGACTATATATGGACCTTAAAGTGTATTTAAGGCACTATATATGGACCGTAATAATAGTGGATATTAAGGTTAATAGTGGATTTAAGGCACTAATAAGGACCCTAAAGTGTTAATAGTGTATTTAAGGCACTATATATGGACCCTAAAGTGTTAATAGTGGATTTAAGGCACTATATATGGACCCTAAAGCGTTAATAGTGTATTTAAGGCACTATATATGGACCCTAAAGTGTTAATAGTGTATTTAAGGCACTAATGGACCCTGTTAATAGTGGATTTAAGGCACTATATATGGACCCTAAAGCTAAAGTGTATTTAAGGCACTATATATGGACCCTAAAGTAATAGTGTATTTAAGATTTTGGACTGCACTATATATTTAAGGCCTATATATGGACTAAAGCGTAAAGTGTATTTAAGGTACTTTATATGGACCCTAAAGTGTTAATAGTGGATTTTCTGCACTATATATGTTGCTTAAAGCTTTAATATCAGATGTTGTGCACAAA
>JACRUU010000029.1:14893166-14898166 GCA_030449085.1 Kryptopterus vitreolus
TGCATGTTCTCCCCGTGCCTCAGGGGTTTTTTTTCTCTCTGGGTTCTCCGGTTTCCTCCCCCGGTCCAAAAACATGCACGGTTAGGTTGATTGGCACCTTGGAATATTGTTGTCCCTAGTGTGTGAATGTGTGTGTGTGTGTTTGTGTGTGTGTTGTGTGTGTGTGATGTGGTTGGCATTTCATCCAGTGTGTATCCTGCATTAATAGCGCTAGAAGATGAATGAAGATATATATATAATATATATATATATATATATATATATATATATATATATATAATAAAAGTAACAGTAATTCGTTACAGTTACTGAGAAACTCTGACACACGACGATTTCGAAAAATATAAACACACTCCTTCTGAGGACATTTTTTCCCCTTAGAATGTTAATTTCATTAAGTGCCACCTAGTGGACAAATGAAAAAGTGATCAGTTACTTTTTTTAAAGGAATTGAAAAGTTACACTGATTATTACATTTTGAATATGGTTATTTGTAATTAGTAACCAGTGTTTGGGAGGGACTCGTTACATGAAAACGGCGTTACGTCATTTAATTACAAAATAAAAGTAGCAATGATCCCTTACAGCGACCTCCCTCGACCATAAAAAATAATAAGAAACAAACGTACACAATGTCGTTATCTCCATAAATCTGCTTTATAATCTGCTTTATCTGCTTTTAAAGTGCTTTTAACAAATGTAAATAAATTAATTGAGTTAAACAAAGTGTTAATTGGTTAATTATGAAATCAAAATCCCACTCTTTGGAAAGCTGTCAATCACCACCGTCTGCGAAATCTACACTTTATCCTGGTGGTTAAATATCGCGATTTATCGCCATTTTAACAAAAAGAGGAAAAAGAGGCGGGATTATCTACAAACATCCAGCCAATCAGAAACGAGTATTTACTGCAGCGGTGCTTTGAGTATCTCCACTTCAGATAGTAGCTTTTTTTTTGTGAAGTTCAATGTGTGTGTGTGTGTGTGTGTTGTGCTAACTCTGTGAATCAGGGTGAGTTGAAGGTTGTGTGTGTGTGTGTGTGTGTGTGTGTGCGCGAACGAAGCTCGGAGTCACTTGAGTGTATAAAGAGCCTCCCACGCTGCCGCAGTCGGCGCTAGTCAGATGTTTATGACCCTTAATTCCCGTATGCACGGTCATAATCGACCCAGAGTCCTCTTCATCTCTTTTTATCCTCCCTCTTTCATGGTCCTTTAGTTTCTGTATCACTTCAGCTCTTTGCCGGGTTCCCTTCGTTTCATCTCCATACCCTGAGCCTCTCATCGCCAGGGAAGACGTTATAGAACAGGGGCGGAGTCTCGGATCGTATCTGCAGACGCTGCGCCGGCTAATTCACCTCGCCGTGTACCTTCACAGCTTATTTATTTATTTGTTTGTTTGTTTGTTTTAGTGAGCAGCGATCAAAAACGCACGTTAAAAGGAGGAAAATACAAAAATCATCGCTATTGTCCTTAATACTCACATTTACCCCACTTCCAGATTACTCACTTCGCCTCTGCTGTGTGAAATACCGTCATAAACATGTAAACAATCACATAAACATAAATAGAAACCAAAATAAACACATTGCTACAATGATTGACTAAGAAATATCCCCTATGGAGAAGTCTAGAGCCCTCTACTGCCTGCAAAGTGAACTGCAATTTCAATCTTTAAGGCAAAAAAAAAAACACGGTGAGTGTAAACAATATACTTTTTATTTGTAACGATATTCACCTAAAATTCCACATGGCATCACCAGGGGTCGCTGTTTCCTCAAGTTCCACATGGAAAACCAGGAAATGTTTTTTTTTATTTTTCCTTCTTTTTTTTTTCACATTCCGTCTCTTTGAAGCGAAAAACACAGCCGTTATATTGTACGTAATGTTTTATTAATTAGACTTTGCCTATGAAAATATTGACCGCGCTATATAGCCCGTTCTAATCGTGTTTACTCGGCTTTCCCGATGCCATGTAAATAATCCCAAATCAGCTTTAATGAGCGCGAGTTTCGACGGCCTGCAAGCCGCATCACCAGGGTTAGAGAGCCTTGTCTATCTATCTATCTATCTCTCTTTCTCTTTTTTTATGTAGGAGAAAGGCTGTAAAATGTGTTTGGACAGGATCGTAGAGCAGGTGAGCGAGGCCACGGGGGGTTTTCAGACCGACACGGATTGGCGTAAAAAAAAGCCCGAGAGACAAGAGAAGCTTTAAAAGTGCATTCAGTGGCGAGTAAACGAGACGCCCGAGCTGCGATTAGCGCTTATAATAATGCGCCCAAGCCTCGTTAGGACCGGGTATTAACATCTGTATGGGAGGATACAATCGCAAGCGGACAGCATTAACGAGAGGTGTGAGCAGGGTCAGATTCGTCACCGAGACGTGCCGCGATTCGACTCATACGCTGCACTCAGGTTGGTCCTGTGAATGCTAACGCGTCCCGCTGGATGCCCCGCCCCCCACTCTTTCCCCCCCGCCCCCCCTCGGAGCCGGGAGAAAAACTATTTCTTTCTTAAAAACAGAGCGCGTGTGATGCTAATGGTAGGAAATGACCCCGGTCTGGATTCCACGTGGCGCGTAACGATCCGCCCAGGCTCGCTGAAAATCCTCAAGAGGCGGATCTGCTGATATCTACCTGCAATGAAAGTCGCCTAATTAAACATCCGGAGTTTTTTTTTCCTTTTCCGAGGCAGACCAGAGAAGTGCTGTGCGAGATCGTTCACGCAATCGTAACCGCAGAGCCGACAGACAACGGCGTGAGACTCAACGGCATGGTTTCAGCTGTTTACATCACGGCTAAATCACTAGGGGTGATATTCCTAATCGAGAGGATCTCCGTCACATTAAAGATACACACAAAAGAAGCAGAAACGCATTACGACGTACATTTCCATTCGATCGAGCTCGGAAAAGTTACTGACTTATAACCGTTAGCTATTAGCGTTAATAATGTTCGTCACTTTTCAATATTATATGTGATTTTATGTGTTTTAAGTGATTTTGCGTGATATTACGTGTAATTTCACTGTGCTATATAAGTATATGCGACAAATAAAGGCTATTCTATTCTATATAGTGCATCATTTATAGCTATAGTGGAGGTTATGAGCTTATAACCATTAGCTATTAGCGTTAATAACGTAACTGAAATGTTCGGGTTTTGTCACATTATACGTGATTTCACTGTGCTGTAATGTATACGTGACAAATACAGGATAAACGAAAATAGCGCTCGCAAATGATTGGTCACCTTATAATGAAGTAAAGTGTAGTGCATGTTTAGGGCTGTTAATAACGCGGGTTAACGCAAATTGGCTTTAACGGCACTAATGTAACAAAGGCGTGATCAACGCAGTGTGCATCACTGTATTAGCGTATGGAACTTAAACATATCAAGGGTCTATATAACAAGCAACCAAAACCGGAACATAGTTCTTAAAGGAGCCACGTCCAATATTTTACAATGAAAACATCCACTAAACAAAAGTAACATTTAACAATTAACAAGAAATTCCTTTTAAAAGAATCATATGAAATAAACATTAAATAATGTATCGTTTTTAAAGGGAGAGATTTTAAAGGGTGAAATGTATATAATTATAACACCGCCAGGGTCCGGGTTCGATTCCCGTCTCGGCCATGTGTGTGTGGAGTTTGTGCATGTTCTCCCCGTGCCTCAGGGGGTTTTTCTCCGGGTTCTCCGGTTTCCTCCCCCGTGCATGTCCAAAACATGCACGGTAGGTTGATTGACACCTTGTAAAATTGTCCCTAGTGTATGAATGTGGTGTGTGTGTGTGTGTGTGTGTGTGTGTGTGTGTGTGATGGGTTGGCATTCCATCCAGGGTGTATCCTGCCTTAATGCCCATAGACGCCTGAGATAGACACAGACTCCCCGTGACCCGAGGGAAGATCGGATAAAGCGCTAGAAGATGAATGAATGAATGAATGAACGAATGATTTATGGTACACGTGTGCCATGCATGACACCCCTAAATGATATATGAACAAATGTTTGTTTGTTTAGCAAGTATGTGAAAAAACAATGCATCGTGACCCAAACGAAAATGTGTGCACTTTGTAAAATCGATGCGTCGCCTCGTTAACGTATCGCCATCGTATTATTTTCCCGAAGAAATGGAATGACGAAGCTTTAAAACGGATTTCCCTTATTTATTTATTTCACTGTTTGTGTTTACTGTCCCTGTTTGTTTCTGTTTGAGGACATAAGCAAACCGTCGTCGTTTTCTTTAATTGACAGTCTGACATGAGACGTGATGGCTTCATCTTCGTTCAATCGTGCACAGCCTTTGCAATCAGAGAGTTATTCCAGCCACACACACACACACACACACACACACACACACACACACACACACACATATAACATTTCCACCAGTCTTAACTGCAGGTGCTGATATAGTGGAAGGAAAAGATCTAACAGGGAGAAGAGCTCAGTTCACTGCACAGGACCACTGTGCACTGAAGCATGCAGTGTGAACACCCCCCCCCCACACACACACACACACACACACACGTCTATCCTCAGGTGGAGCGATCCCTACTGAGACGTGTATTTCTGAGCGTCAGCTGGAGTGGTGTAAAGCGCATCGCCATTGGACTCTCGATCAGTGCAAACACATTCTCCGGAGCGATGAATCACGCGTGGCCATCTGGCAGGCTGACGGACGAGTCGGGGTTTGGCAGATGCCGGGAGAACGCCGCTCTCCCTTCACACGTAATCCCCGACAGTACGATCCTGTCGGAGGACGGAATAATGGTCTGGCGGAGTTTGTAACGCGGCGCCGTGTCGCTTGGCTGCGAGGTCGTCGGAGCCCTGACCTCTCCGCGCAGTACAGAGGGCTTTTGATGTTTGTTCTATCTAAAGTATTAATTCCAGGTTGAATTATTCATGAAGGATCGAATCCATGGTGTCTTCTGGCCGCGGTCCAGATTATAAACGCTACACGAGCCGGGTCTGGTCTAACTTTCAAGAGCCTTTTCT
>JACRUU010000029.1:14905666-14920666 GCA_030449085.1 Kryptopterus vitreolus
TCGAACCCGCACCCCCGACCCAGCCCGCACCCCGGGTCGAACCCACGCCCCCAACCCAGCCCACACCGCGGGTCGAAGCCCACCCCCGCCCAGCCCGCACCGCGGGTCGAACCTGCACCCCCGACCCAGCCCGCAGCCCGGGTCGAACCTGCACCCCCGACCCAGCCCGCACCCCGGGTCGAACCCGCACCCCTGACCCAGCCCGCAGCCCCGGATCGAACCCGCACCCCCGAACCCAGCACCCCCGACCCAGCCTGCACCCCTGGCCGAACCCAAACCCCCGGCCGAGCCGTCTAGATCTATCTATCTATCTATCTATCTATCTATCTATCTATCTATCTATCTATCTATCCATCCATCCATCCATCCATCCATCCATCCATCCATCTATCTATCTATCTATCCATCCATCTATCTATCTATCTACACAGGTAAGCTATGATTTAACAACACGAGCTCCTGTAAGATGTTGATGTTATTAATGTCTCTGCGTGAGGAAAAGTGGACGTCACTTGTACAGTTCAGTATTGAGGGCCTCACTCGTGGGCCCCGCAGTGGTTTTATTGATTCATGCAGGCCATTTGTTACTAGTGACGATTAATCACCCCTGATTAATGACCTCGGGCAGGAGGAAAGTAGCTTTGTGTCTGTTTAATGCCCCCGAGCGACACAGGGTTTTGCTAAGGGCAGGAAAAAGCGGGTATTGATAGCAATAATCATGAAAACACAACACAATTTGTAGAGCGGCTCAGACGGAAATAATCAATGACAGTTTGGCAAATTGATTTTACTGCAACGCATCAAATGCTTTAACGCACTGGAATGACAAAATCGTGTCAACGAGGACGGAAAAATCACCCTGGGTAATGTGGGACACGCTGCACTCTAGTGGCGGGAGGCCGCCATTTCGCGTGTAACAATCACATCCATTGTTGGAGATGTAGTTTATTGTAAATTCACGCTTTAAAGCCTTATTTGAAGACAATCGTACACCTTTTAAAACTCCTCATTTCTTAAGTTGGCTTTTTTGGTTATGTCCTTTGTCTTGCTGTGTGTTTACGTGTTTATAGTTCCCTGTTGACTTGATTGTTTACCGTTTCTACGCCTACATTTTCATATAGTTATATTTTATACTTTGATATATCTTTATACTTTCCTTAATACTTTTCAATTTCACTGCATGTGGTACTTTGTGTGAATGTCCCAGTAAATTGAATTATGAGGCCCGGTCCTCAGTTTTCTTATACATAGCATGTGCAGCCGCTAATATTCCCTCTGTTTGTGAAGGTAATAATGGGGGGAAAAAAAAACGACGTATTTTTCTGATTGACACTGGAGACTCCTTCCTTGGATGTTGCATTTGGTAAATACGAATACGATACGTTGTCGCTTTGTGAATTTCTGGGATGCGAATTGATGGCGGGATAAAAGGCAATAAAATACACAGCGTACATCCTCCAGCATGTGATGTTCATTCACAACAACAGCGTCAAAGAAATCGTCGATATTTCCCATCAATGAAATTTCCCACCCAGGAATAATCCTCCAAGATTAATACGCGTTAACGGATTGATGGAAATCGGACCCTCGAGACTGATTACACCACAAATCCATATCGACGTCGGAGCACCGGGATTGTTTTGTTCCTCGTTGCCATGACGCTAAGCATGACCCGTTTTTTATTTATTTATTTATTTATTTATATTGTCTTTTCCGTCCACCATCAAGTTCACGCCGTATCCTCCTGCATAGATATAGTGAATAATGCATTGGTGTTTAGACAGCGCTGTGCTGTGGTTTGACCCCGCATGCCTCGGAGCTTTTCGGGGGGGGGGGGTTACTCACATATACTGCTTTTCCGTCATGTTCCCTTCCTTTCACTGTTCTGCTCGTTTTTTTTTTCTCTCCGTGTGAAGGACGCCGAGGCTAAGCCCTGCCTTCGGAATCAAGCTGAATGATTTCCTTCTGTGAAATGCACTAATCAGACAAACTAACGACGTCTCGGGGGAATAAACACGGTCAAGGCGGCTTCGCATTCGACTCGTTATATCTTTCCCTGTTTTTTTTTTTTTTTTACTTTTAGTCCACTTTGGAATGATGTCATTCTAGTAATGATGTAGTGTAGCATGTAGATGTTTTGGATGAGGCGCAATATTCATTCATTCATTCATTCATTCATTTTCTACCACTTTATCCAACTTCTCTCTCTCTGGGGAATCTCCGGCGGGACACACCCCCTGTACGGAATGTCCACCCAGAGACACGTTTCCATCCAGTTTTTGAAACGGGGTAGGGGGAAGAAAAACGAAAAAACTCCGGAGGACAACATGCAAACTCCACACATACACATGGCGGAGACGGGAATCGAACCCCCGACCCTGGAGGCGTGAGGCGAACGTGTTAAGCCACCTGAGATACTGTATATTAGCAGGTACCATAACACAGGACAGGAAGAGCTCCATCACTCTCAGCTCCTCAGGGTCGTGTTCTGGGCCCCATGCTGTACTCGCATACGACTGTGTTCCCTGGTTGGGGAACAGCACAGAGGGTGGTTCAGAATGGGAACCAATCAAATATGAAGTCTAAGACGTTGCAAATTCCTCGTAGATGTTTCTGGGATCAGCGCTATTTATGTATTTATTTATTTGTTTGTTTGTTTGTGTACTACCAAATCTGTAAAAGTGCGGGTGCGGTACACGGTGCGTGATTTTGGACGCTTTTACAGATGGTGAAGAGAGTAAACGATAGAGAGAGAGAGAGAGAGGGAGAGAGGGATGGATTAATACATTTGAATCTCGGAGTGGGAAACCCACAGAGCTCCGCCGGAGGGGAATAAGGATCCTCTGGCGTTCCTGGTTGGTTGGTGGGGGGTCTGCTTGTGATTAGCCGGTGCTTCGTAGCGCCACAGCCTTTCTGCGTCTAATGGCAAAATCTGAGATGAACTGTCTATTAGCGCCGCCAAGACAAATAGAATCGGAAAGCCAGTTTAACAGCATGGGATTATTGATAGGATCAATGTGGAAATGCATCAAAACACCATCAATTGGTGCTGGAACGCTACGGTGGTGAGAGGGTGGGGGCGGCGGTGGGGGCACAGCGGTCGCTCCGCGTCCCCCGGGATGGGGGGGGGGTTCTCGGCGGGGAAGTTAGCAGCTGGAGAAGCATTATCCCGACCCAAAGCCTTTAGGAAGATTGATGGGCTGAGAAAGAGGATCAGCTCGTCTCTTCCACCCCTTCATTCACTTAGACAGAATGAGTTGTGCGCCGGGACGACCCAAGAGGCGTTTCCGGCCACGGCGGGAGAAACACAGGCTATTAGTTTGCTGCTCGTGTAATGCCGTTCCGAACCCAACCAAAACAGCTTCCAATTTCCACGTAGTTTTTTTTTCTTACGCTAAAAGATCCGCGATTAGAGCGATACGGTTTTTACAGCGTCGTTTTTTAACCTCGTTCCCAAAACGATGACGTCTCAGGAAACGAGCGTGAAATCAGTCCTGAAACTCCCAAATCACATACACTCCGAGTCCGACTTATCGATTCATACGAGCGGCCGAGCAACACACCTTCCCGGATGCGCCGCCGGAACATCAATGCCAGCAGGTCTAATGAGGGAGCTATTGGATTTTCACTCTTTGTTACAGAAGCACTTTGAAACACGACCGTATTTCACTCAGCGTCCCTCCTGACCGCACGAGTCTCGCCTCGACATCAGCCAGCCGACTGAGTGAACCTCATTTCTGCTCACACTTCTTCAAAGCCTCCCCCAGGGTCTGTGCAAGCGCGGAACAGACGAGGCCAAACAAGCGAGACGGAAACGCATGAGGGAACGTTGTTTAAGTAAAAAAGAAGAAAAAAAAAGGAATATGGTTCGAAAGAAAACAAAATGCTATTTTTATATGTTTTATATTTTATATTTTTAAATCCTCTATTTATTAATTTTTTTTGCTTATTATTAGAACTCGAATCAGAGCTTTAATGCCAAATGTCAAATTTTAATACCAGTAAATAGAAAAAAATACAATAGAATATTTCATAATAAATATATTATAAATATATTTTGTATATATAATAAAGACACGATGAATTCATATAAAGCATCCTTTGTAAATAATAATAATAATTCGAATAAAAATTATAAATAAATGGAAAATATTTTTAACAAATATATATTTAATACACTTAATAAATGCACTACATTCCTTTCCAACGTTTGAATAATAATAGAAAAATTATAAGTAATATAAAAGGTATTATTTACACAGAAAAATAAATAACCCAAAAAACACAGTGTTGCATATATTTGTGTTTTTATTGCACAATAGGGAGCATTTATGTGTTCATGAGGAAGATTAATATAATAAATGATCTGCGTTTTAAGACATTGTTAGACACATTTACTGCAGGCCAGCCTCCAGGCTTACACCGAGTATTTATTCTTCTTACTTTTATGTAAATTCTCATTGCTCTTGTTTACTAACGAATCTGGTTTATATTCGATGTCGTTGTTTCTGATTTTAATTATGCCGTCGGAGAAAAACCTGACATTTAACCCCAAAAGAAATCGTCTTTTTCCAAATACAAATGACCATTTAACTCCATAAACATCGTGTAAAAATACAGCATGACGTCAGTGAGCGCACGACTCCGCCTCTCAGGGACGGGAACGAAAGTTCACTGGAGCTCTGCTGATGCAAAGTTATATGCAATTTTTATTTCTTTTATTCTTTGTTGTTTTATTTTGGTTCTCAGAGGAAATGCAGACACACAAACACACACTTGGGCCTCGAAGCCTCGAGGTTGAATATTATACTTTTATGAGGGATACTAGGGGCACGGTGGCGTAGTGGTTAGCACGTTCGCCTCACACCGCCAGGATCCGGGTTCGATTCCCGTCTCGGTCATGTGTGTGTGGAGTTTGTGCATGTTCTCCCCGTGCCTCAGGGGGTTTTTCTCCGGGTTCTCCGGTTTCCTCCCCCGGTCACAAAAAAAAAAACATGCACGGTAGGTTGATTGGCACCTTGGAAAATTGTCCCTAGTGTGTGTGAATGTGGGTGGTGTGTGTTGGTGTGTGTGTGATGTGGTTGGCATTCCATCCATCCAGGGTGTATCCTGCCTTAATACCCATAGACGCCTGAGATAGCACAGACTGACCCCGTGACCCGAGAAGATCGGATATAGCGGTAGAAGATGAATGAATGAATGAATGAATGAGGGATACTCTCTCTCTCTCTCTCTTTCTCTCGAATACTGTATTCACTCCTTCACAGTCTTTATACAACAACGCAGTGCAGTGACAATAACACAATAACATTTTTATTACTGTGAAAAGAAATGTCTAACGGTTGTCTGGTAGAAATGCATGTTGGATTTGTTATTCATTAAAGGTAATAAATAAATAAATAAATACATTCTTCTTTTTAATTAAAAATAAAATATCAAACAGGTTTTATTTAATTAAAAAAGAATTGATTCATATAAAAGAGGTCAAATTAATAGCTTAAACACAATATCTATTTATTCTAATCTCGTAAATAAATAATACGCAAGAATTCTTTTTAGACTATTTTTTTTTATTAGAAATAAATATCAAACAGGTTTTATTTAATTTAAAAAAAATTGATTAATATAAAAGAGGTCAAATTAATAGCTTAAACACAATATCTATTTATTCTAAATAAATAAGAAAGAACTATGCAAGAATTTGTTTCCGACTATTTAAAAACAAAATTAAAAATATCTATTAAACAGCTTTTATTTAATTGGAAAAAAAAAAATTATATAATATATATATATATATATATATATATATATATATATAATATATATATATATATGGGAGCACGGTGGCTTAGTGGTTAGCACGTTCGCCTCACACCGCCTTCGATTCCCGTATCGGCCATTTGTGGCAGTTTGTGCATGTTCTCCCCGTGTATCAAAAACATGCACGGTAGGTTGATGGCACCTTGGAAAATTGTCCCTAGTGCAATGTGTGTGTGTGTTTGTGTGTGTGTGTGTTTGTGATTCCAGGGTGTGTTTCCCTCCAAATAGATCGCCTTAATGCCCAAGACAACTAGAGGCACAGAGGTACCCTAGAAAGATCGGATAAAGCGGTAGAATTGAATGAATGAATGAATGAATGAATGTATATGCCTAAAAAGAGGTAAAATCAATGCCTTAACATAACATATCTTTATTCAATAAACAAACAAATACATTTATTAATATTTAAAAAATATTTTTCAACTATTTCTTTATTCAAAATAAATATCAAACAGGTTTTATTTAATAAAAAAAAATAACATGAATTAAATAATATTTAAACACTATACATTCGTGATAATGATACGGAAAGACTCCATGATTCACACATCCGGCAATCAAAAGTGTCGAAAAAGTTGCGTTTAGTGATTTATGTCTTTGAAAAACACCATCATTAGAACATTAAAACACTAACATTTTAAAACACTAACATACATTTGCATAAAGCATAAATATTTATCCATGCGCATGTTAATTAGAGAATGCAACACTTGCAAAGGATTAATTTAAGGTACATTTAAAACAGATACAAATGGTGCGATTAATCACAAAGTTCCGGAGCCTCGGGCGATTATTCGTGATTAAATATTTTAATCGGGGCACGGTGGCGTAGTGGTTAGCACGTTCGCCTCACAACCGCCAGGATCCGGGTTCGATTCCCGTCTCGGTCCATGTGTGTGTGGAGTTTGTGCATGTTTCTCCCCGTGTCTCAGGGGTTTTTTTCTCCGGGTTCTCCGGTTTCCTCCCCCGGTCCAAAAACATGCACGGTAGGTTGATTGGCACCTTGGAAAATTGTCCCTAGTGTATGAATGTGTGTGTGTGTGAATGTGTGTGTGTGCCCTGCGATGGGTTGGCATTCCATCCAGGGTGTATCCTGCATTAATACCCGTAGACTCCTGAGATAGACACAGACTCCCCGTGACCCGATGGAAGATCGGATAAAGCGCTAGAAGATGAATGAATGAATGAATGAATGAAATATTTTAATCGAAGCAGGAAAGCAAGAGAGGAAAGGATCAAGTAATAATGAATGGCTGATGTGTTATTTATTACATGCTTTATTATTTATGACATGCTCAGTCCGGCTCATGGTCAATGTCAATCTGTTCCCCCAACAATGCAGATGTTGTCGGTCCAGATGTTGTGCTGAATTATTCACTGCCGTTGGTCATCTTTTCGACCCTTTATTGGAAGTTCTATTATAAAAGATCTTCAATAATTCATTCGATTCAATTAAAGCGCTTTAACGTTGCACATTGTCTCAGAGCAGATCAACAGGAATAAAGCGCTAATAAAGAAAAATGCAGTGCCTGTAAGTTTGTTCCTTAATCCTGTCATTTTATCCTTAATGATTTCCAGTTTGTGGGGCACGGGGCGTAGTGGTACACGTTCGCCTACACCGCCAGGGTGGGTTCGATTCCCGTCTCGGCCATGTGTGTGTGGAGTTTGTGCATGTTCTCCCCGTGCCTCAGGGGGTTTTTCTCCGGGTTCTCCGGTTTTCCTCCCCCGGTCCAAAAACATGCACGGTAGGTTGATTGGCACCTTGGAAAAATGTCCCTAGTGTATGAATGTGTGGTGTGTGTGTGTGTGTGTGTGTGTGATGGGTTGGCATTCCATCCAGGGTGTATCCTGCCTTATGCCCATAGACGCCTGAGATAGACACAGACTCCCCGTGACCCGACGGGAAGATCGGATAAAGTAGAAAATGAATGAATGATTTCCAGTTTCGTCGCTACTGAGGAGCTGTCCTGTGCTGAAACGCAGAACTGTGGTCCTGGTCATTATATTCATTCATTCATTCTAGTTCATTCATCTTCTAGTGCTTTATCCGATCTTCCCTCGGGTCACGGGGAGTCTGTGTCTATCTCAGGCGTCTATGGGTATTAAGGCAGGATATACACCCTGGATGGAATGCCAATGCCATCACACACACACACACACACACACACACACACACACACACACACACACACACACACCACAACACACACACATTCATACACTAGGGACAATTTTCCAAGGTGCCAATCAACCTGCATGTTTTTGGACCGGGGGAGGAAACCGGAGAACCCGGAGAAAAACCCCCTGAGGCACGGGGAGAACATGCACAAACTCCACACACACATGGCCGAGACGGGAATCGAACCCGGACCCTGACGGTGTGAGGCGAACGTGCTAACCACTAAACCACCGTCCTCAAAATGCTTCTTCATTAGTTTCATGGATCCTTAGACTGGAGAGCACCATCTAGTGGCGGGGCGTATAAGTGGACATCACAGGGTCTTTGTCAGTCACATTTTCTCTGTGGTACAGTCTGTATCACGTCGGAACCGTTGGAGTTGGAACATCAGCGAACATCAGGTCATTCCGTCAGACATTTATGACACTGCATGACATTAAAGAACCCGACTCAGGAGAGAATTTAAATATAAAATAAATGGACTTGATCTCCCAATAAGTCCAATCTCTGTATTTGAAACACAGCCAGAAAGAGATTAAAACGTCTGCTGACTACGCAAACTCAAACGCTCATACTTTAACCTTTCGGCAGAAGCTGGAGGTCCTGAACAAGCCGCTTCGGATTCAGTAACGATCTCCAACATTACCTTAACTGCCTTCCTTAATTACGCACCTTAAACGAGTGAAACACACCCACGTGTCCTTGTGGAAGCAGATTTATTCTCGTCTTCGCATTAAAAATAAACTGAAGAATATTCACATCCACAAAGACAAAGGTTCTGCGGGGTAGAGGAGATCAGGAGGACTTGTGTTCATCACTTCTCATACAGATTACGGTTAAGAACCGTGGTGCAACTTGGCGCGGCTGGGATTTAAACTCACAACCTTCAGGTACAAAGTACAATGCTTTAACCGCTAACCTTTTTGGGATTCTGCCATTAGGGGGCGCCACTGTGTTCGTACAGATTTGCTTTGGATGCCTTTCTTAACACCAATGCAATCCTAATGGGTTCCGGGTTAAGTCGAGGGTTAAGAGCCTCGCTCAAGGGCCCACTAGTGGCAGACTCACATCCCACGCCTGCGTCGTGCTCGCTGCACTCGTTTTCTATCATCCTTGAGACGGAATACGAACGAATTGACGTATTTATTTCAAACGAAGCAGCATTCGCCGCTTAAACAAACCCAGTCGTGGTGCTAATTGCTCTTGTTTACATCCTGCATCCTATTTGTGTCTCGGGGGGAATAAACGAGTAAAAAAAAAACACAAACTGGTGTGTAAGATTAACATGTTTGCGGGCGCAAAAAAAAAGAAAAGAAAAAAAAGCGCCTCCCCGCGGTCCTCGCCGCAAAATAAACAAATCAACAACAGAGCGATCTGCGGAGTGTCGCGTTAAAGCGCGTTGTTCTCGCTCGTAACGACGTTCTTCTGTTATAAACCCGTTTATTAATCAGCGAGTCTCGTTAAGCGGAAAACAAAAACGCCTGATATAAACGTACAGCAGGATATAAAACATTTGATCGTATTTTTTACTCAATAACGTTTAACACACTCATAATCCTGTTTCTGATTGGCTCGACGCCACATGTGATCATCCTTCTCCACATCACCTCGTCCTCTACATCTTTCACTGCCTGCATGTCTTCCCTCAACACGTCCATAAACCTCTCCCTCCTCCTCGTCCTTCCTCTTTTCCTCCGTCCCTCTGTCCTCCAGGTTCCTCCTCTGTACACGTACAAACCCTCTCACTCTCTCCTCCATCACCTCCGAAAAACATCCTCCATCTCCCTCTAATAAACTCATTTATAATCCTGTCCCTCATCATCATCATCATCACTGATGTCTGGATCTGGGTGGAGATCTGGAGATCTGGATGGAGATCTGGAGATGTAGATCTGGGTGAAGATGTGGATCTGGGTGGAGTGGAGATCTGGAGATGTGGATGTGGGTGGAGATCTGGAGATGTGGATGTGGGTGGAGATATGGATGTGGGTGGAGTTGGAGATTGGATGTGGGTGGAGATCTGGAGATGTGGAGTGGGTGGAGAAGTGGAGATGTGGAGTGGGTGGAATCTGGAGATGTGGATGTGGGTGGAGATCTGGAGATGTGGAGTGGGTGGAATCTGGAGATGTGGATGTGGGTGGAGATCTGGAGGGGGGGGTGGAGATCGGAGATGTGGATGTGGGTGGAGATCTGGAGATGTGGATGTGGGTGGAGATCTGGAGATGTGGATGTGGGTGGAGATCTGGAATGTGGATGTGGGTGGAGATCGGAGATGTGGATGTGGGTGGAGATCGTCCGTGTGTTTGGAGATAGTGGGGATGGAGTGTAATTGTGGAAATGTGGGGGTGGATTGGAGTGGGGGAAAGTATGTGGATGTGGGTGTGGATTTGGGGGAAAGTATCAGTGTAATGGATTACTCAGATTCATCCGGCGTAAATCCCTGCAACAGTGTTCCCGAATAAAAATAAGTCAGTGAGGGGAGAAAGAGATAGAGAGAGAGAGAGAGAGAGAGAGAGAGATAGAGAGAGAGAGAGAGAGAGAGAGAGAGAGAGAGAGAGAGAGAGAGAGAGAGACAGAGAGAGAGGTAGAGAGAGAGAGGGGGCAGAGAGACAGAGAGAGAGAGAGAGGAGATAGAGAGAGAGAGAGAGAGAGAGAGAGCGAGAGAGAGTGAGAGAGAGAGAGATTAGAGAGAGAGAGAGAGAGAGAGTGGGGAGAGAGAGACAGACAGAGAGAGAGGTAGAGAGAGTTGTTTTTGGGGAGGGGGAAACCGGAGAACCCGGAGAAAAAAAAAAAACCCCCTGAGACACGGGGAGAACATGCACAAACTCCACACACACATGGCCGAGACGGGAATCGAACCCGGACCCTGGCGGTGTGAGGCCAACGTGCTAACACACTAAACCACCGTGTCCCCTTTGTAAATAAAATCGCCTAATCAAAAGCAAACGTGTGTCGAATCTGGCACGGAGACATTTGAGATGATTGGACACGGAGTGGTTTGATGTGTTTGGAGTGCCAGACGTGCTTCAGGAACATGATTGGAAGACGACGAGCGATCGGGAAGACTTTCAACCATCTGGAAAAATATAAGCACACAATTATGTGTGAAGCACACACTCTGTCCTGGGTTGATTTGGGAAGCGCTGGAGTACGTGATGATGACACCCTCCACCCGAGAGTCCTCATTATATAATCCTCAGGAAAAGGCGTTAATATTAGGATAAAATACGTGCGTTGGCGAACAATGTGCTTTGGAATATTCTGGGAAGATTTTGTAGAGATGGGACACGGTGGCTTAGTGGTTAGCACGTTCTCCTCACACCACCAGGGTCAGGGTTCGATTCCCGTCTCGGCCATGTGTGTGTGGAGTTTGTGCATGTTCTCCCCGTGTCTCAGGGGGTTTTTCTCCGGGTTCTCCGGTTTCCTCCCCCGGTCCAAAAACATGCACGGTAGGTTGATTGGCACCTTGGAATATTGTCCCTAGTGTATGAATGTGTGTGTGTGTGTGTGTGTGTGTGTGTGTGATGGGTTGGCATTCCATCCAGGGTGTATCCTGCCTTAATACCCATAGACGCCTGAGATAGACACAGACTCCCCGTGACCCGAGGGAAGATCGGATAAAGCGCTAGAAGATGAATGAATGAATGATTTTGTAGAGATTTATGAATGAAATTGAGTTTTCACATCCATCATAAGGTCGTGAAAAAGGGTTTGGAGCGCTTTAGAAGGAGATATCGTTAAAGCATATCTTCATAGGGCATTAATGGAACATCCTGGAACATCCTACACGGCTATATTGTCCACCGCCTGTACGGACGATACAATAAACAACCAGCGATTAAAATCGCGAATTCGCAAACGCTTTTAAAAAGTGCGTATTATAAACGTCGAGAAAGCAGTCACTTGACCTTGTAAGGATCTTTGTTGCATTGTAAAGCCGCGTCGACTTTATTGATCCGGGTAATTCGCTCGTAGGCTTGATAATGACATGTGCGCTAGTTAAAACTCCATTAACCAAACGCTAATGCATCGGATTTGCAAAGAGAGCCGTACTCATCGCAGCCGCAATATACAATTACATTTATTCATTTGGCAGATGCTTTTATCCGAGGAAAACCGGCGCAGGACTTTTAACAGCCGCGCTACCATCGGAGAAAATCTTTATATTCGTCATCAAACCTGTCATTTTTAATCCCCCCCTTTTTTTTTCTTTTCTTTTCCTGATGCACGAATGAGAGCGCGGTGAACAGATGGTGATATTCTGCGGTTGGAAGAAGCCTTAAAAACAAAACGAATTATTTCCAACCATGCAGAGAATTAAATAGATTAAGTCTGTTTTTATTATTATTATTATTATTTATGTTTATTGTTATTATTATTATTATTATTGTAATCCCCTTAAAATAATTCACTATTGATTTCTTGATGAAGCTCAATTCCGTGACATTTGCAGCTCCGACGTTAAAACCGAAAGCTTTGGAGAACATATTCAGTGCTAAATCCCCCTTTATTCAAGAACTAATATATATATAATATATATATATATATATATATATATATATATATATATATATATATATATATATATATATATATATCACAAAACCCGCAAAATGTTTTCAACTAGGTTATTTTAATGTCAGGTTAAAAAAACACACATCTCCCAATAACCCTACATTATAAGGACACAAATTTGTGTGGACCTGAGCAATGTGCTTCTTTCTGAACATCCCATTCCATGCTTTATTGGTTATAATATGATATATTATATAATAATATATTATTATATTATAATATATATATATATATATATATATTATATATATATATATATATATATATATATATATATATATATATATATAGCTTTCACATCTTTCTTTCCCTTCCATCTGCATTAATTTTTCACTTTCCGGGACATTTTGGGAGAGAAATTTCTCAATTCCGCTTTTTGTAAAAATCGCCCTCGGTATGTTGGACACACTGCACTCTAGTGGCGGGATGTCGTCACTACACGGGTAACGTGCATTGTGAGGGACGTATCTTATTGTCAATGCACGCTTTAAAGCATGATTTTAAGATAATCGTACACCTTCTTTGTGGGCCGCATAAAATGACGTAGCGGGAGTTTGAAGTGTGTTATTACATGTGTAACACTTGTGCGAGAGATCTTTCAACAAAAGAAAAAAAAAAAACACGGTGTAGGTCTTGAATTACTTATGCAGTGTGAATCGATTAGAATTACACACGTCTTCCAGCAATATAACTTAACAGACACGCAACGTGTCGGCAAATCGCATCCGCTCGGGGTAGCACTTAAGAGTAGAGTGAAGACTTCCAGTGAAATAGCGTTAAAAAAAAAAATGGGTGAAAAAATGTATTTTTTCCGCCCAATAACACTTTGTTGCTCAGTCACACAGTTATGAAGCCCTCAGTTCCTGTTCATAGCGAGAGCATCGTCTTTATATCTTTATATCGTTAATAATATAGTTAACATTTATTACTGAACACATATACTAGGGAGGGGGGTTGTTTAAGGCGTTGGGTTACTGATAGGAAGGTCATGGGTTCACCAAATATCACCAAGCTGCCTTTAGTCCTTGAGCAAGGGCCTTAACCCTCTGTCCTCCAGGGGGCGCTGAATTTCACAGTGACAAAGTCTATTCTACACTGTAACTGTACAAATATTATTATTGTGTATTAGAATCTTACATTATTATTATTATTATTTAGTATATTATTTATGTACGCCCTCCAGAACGAATTAAACTCGTACGCCGAGTTATTTTCCTAAACGACGTCGTAACGAAATATCATTTATAATTAATTGACGAATTTTATTTATTGTAACAATCAATCGCGTGCGTTTAATCCTGAATAAGAATCAACTCATGTATCTTTCATGAGCATTTCTTCGAGTTTACATTTAGCCGGAATGTGTTGGGGTCTATTACACACACACACACACACACACACACACATGATGATGAGTTTAGTTAGAATGACCTGGAGGGCAAAACCTTGATGTGGACACATTAATGGAAAGACATTAGACGTATCGATCCGTACCGAGCGAACGCTCATCATCCGGAACACACTGAGAGACGCCGGAAAACCCAGAAAAAAAAGAACGCTATTGAAAAAAAACAAAAACAAACATAGTAAATGGATGGTGTGTGTCTTGCCAAGCGGCCGGCGAATCAGCGGCGGAGTCGCGTGTGTCGAGTCGCGTGTCCTCCGAGGCCCGAGCTCACGCTGGCCAGACGTTTTTGCCTGGCGGTGCCGTTATTCGCCCGCCGTGCGTCCGGGCCTCTCTTTTAGGGGGGCGGGGCTTCAAACAACAAGGCTGCCCTGACCTCTGTACCTCTGAGTGACCTGTGTGTTTGTGTTTACCTAAAGATTCTTAGGACAGCAGTAAACTCCATTCACTACCTCCTGTTTGTTTACACCGAGCTCCTCTTTATCAAATACACACTTTGTTTTTGTTTTTATTTATATATATTATATATATATATATATATATATATATATATATATATATATATAATATAATAATCAGTAATTAGTTGATAAATAAATACTATATGCCCTTCCGTATATTCCTGCTCTGCTATTTTGACGAGATCTGATTTTCCGACACGGTTTTTCCCGGGGCGAGGCTGTGTCACCAATTTATATGGAAAGCAACCAAAACCGGAACATAATCTCTTAAAGGGGCCACGTCGCGTATTTTACAACTGAAGCAACCCGCTTAAAAAAAAGGAATGTTGAAATTAACGAAAACTTAATTCATATTAAAATGATCATTTTCAAAAAATAAAAAAATAAAAAAAAAATAATGCATGTTCATAAATAATAATAATAAATAAATAAATAAATAAATAAATAAATAAATAAATAATTTTATTAAAGGGAGAGACTTTAATGTTCATGATTACAACCACTATGGTTATACAAATATGTTTTCTGTTGGTTTTCTGTACTAATCACACACTCACACA
>JACRUU010000029.1:14925666-14958166 GCA_030449085.1 Kryptopterus vitreolus
GGTTACGTTCTCCTCACAGTGCATTCACAGGGTCCCAGGGTGTCCTCATTCCCGTCTCGCCAGGGTCCCCGTGATGTTTAGTTTGCAGGTTCTCCGTCCCCTCACCTTTTTCTCCGGGTCCCCGGTTTCCCCCAGGAAATTCTCCATTTATGTGCCTCAGGGGATTTTCTTCCGGGTTCCTGTTTCCTCCCCGGTCAAAAACATTGATAGGTCCGGACCCGGCACCCCTGAGATAAAAATTGCCCATAGTGTGTGTGTGTGTGTGTGTGTGATGGGTTGGCATTCCATCCAGGATGTATCCTGCCTAAACCAGGTTAGACCCATAGACACAGGGTCCCGTGAGATAGACAAGACAACTCTGGGAAGATCTGCCCTAGAAGATGAATGAATGAATATCCTGCTGATGGTATGTTTTCTAAAGATTATTTATGTTATGGGGCTCTTAAACACGTTTGTGCATTTTTCCCCTTCAAACCACCAAATAGAACGCGACAACGAGAGTCTGGAATTACTCTTATTGGGCTGCTGATCGTAAGACCCGGGTTCGAGTTACCCCAGCTGGCTGCAGTAATTAAAGTGCTAAAGGGGGCTGTATCATGTCTGATGCGCTCTGACCATATAGGTACTGTACCTATTCTATTCTTTTCTAGTACCGGTTTCACCAATGTGGATGAGTTCCATGCACATTCCTCGACATGTTTTCTAGATTCTCGTATTGTTTACGGCTTAAGTAATATGCCATAAGGTACACATTTAAACGTGGAAGTACAGTGAACTGAATAAAAACTAAGGCTACAGAAGGTTGTGTGTTCTAATCCCAGCCCTGCTAAATCCACCTGGTTCTTCAGCAGGAATCCTGAGCTCCAGGATGTTTGTCGGCTGTTTATTTAAAGTGCCGCACAATTCCTGACAACTCCTTCTCAAATGTCCTGCGAAAAGCTAAAGAGTTTTCTTCTTATTCATCTCCAGGGCGCCAATAATTATGGAGAGCGCACACTATAACCACCGTCATGAATGTACGCCGTTTTTTTCCCACGTGCAGCTTTGATTTCCGTTTGTGACTGTAGATCTAGAAATCTGTAGGCATTAGTCGACGCATTGACTAACAGCGATGCAATGAACATTCGTAAGGCTGTAATAACGCGTCGCTCTCACACAGATAACACACTCTGCCTTTCAGCTCGGCGCGCAGGCCCGGGGTGCCTTTTCAGTCTGAGCACATGTGATGAATATATGATTCCCTACACATATATATAAATCACCTCTATTGTATCAGAGTTCATTGGGGTTGCCATGGTAACCGCAGCTGCAGCGTTATAGCATTACCCCTGGACCGGAGCGTTTCGCGTCCATCTCCAGGAAAACTGAATAAAGCCAAGGCTGTTTGTTCTTGTTGTTGTTGTTTTTTTCTTAGTTGTGAGCATCGTAACACACTCCTGATATTACAACACACACACACACACACACACACACACACACACACACACACACACACACCAGGGTTTTGGAATTCTCATCATTCTATTCACGTGTTTTCCTAACAAAGCAAATAAAAGTCAACAAAAAATAAACCAAACATGATCTGAGAGTAAACTAATACATTTTATTTATTTATTTAAAAGATGATTAAAAAAATGAAACAAGTGAAGCAAAGAAAAATAAGAAAGATAGAATAATTCAATAATAATAATAATAATAATAATAATAATAATAATAATAATAATAATAATAATAATAATAATAATAATAGGGGGCACGGTGGTTTAGCGGTTAGCAAGTTCGCCTCACACCGCCATGGTCTGGGTTCGATTTGTGCATGTTCTCCCCGTGCCTCAGGGGGTTTTTCTCCAGCTTCTCCCGTTTCCTCCCCCGGTCCAAAAACATGCACGGTAGGTTGATTGGCACCTTGGAAAAATTATCCCTAGTGTGTGAATGTGTGTGTGTGTGCGTGTGTGTGTGATGGGTTGGCATTCCATCCAGGGTGTATCCTGCCTTAATGCCCATAGACGCCTGAGATAGACACAGACTCCCCGTGACCCGAGGGAAGATCGGATAAAGCGCTAGAAGATGAATGAATGAATGAATAATTAACTTAGCTTATCTTTATTTAACATTGTGTCATATACAATTGTGAATTTATTGTGACTTGTGTCATGTACAATTCAGAAATAGAGAACATTATAAACAAGCTATAGAGGACATTATCAGCATCAGCTTTAGACTCGTTAAATCATGTTATCATCGTTAGATACTCATGCTAGCTAACCACATGCTAATTAGTGCTTATTAGCTCCTTATTTTGCATATTTTCCACAAAGGAACAAAATCGCTGATTTGTATGAATTTGATTAGGACGAAATTTGAAATGGTTCTTGTCACATTTGGAAAAATCCCTATGATGTGCGACCCTACACATGGCGCTGTGTGGGTGTGTGTGTGTGTGCATTTTGAGATGGATTGGAAGCTTCACACCCCGTCGAGCCCCCATGAGATGAGCGACATTGCCCGAAATTGTGTGTGTGCATGTGTGTGTGGAGACAGATTGAAGGGGTCACACCCTATTGAGCCCCATGAGATGAACGACGCTGGCTTGTGTGCATGTGTGTGTGTGTGTGTGTGTGTGTGTGTGTGTGTGTGACGGGTCTTCTTGATTCAAACCACATCTGTCTCACGCTGTCCATCCGAGGTGTGGTTTAGCAGTGATGGAGATAAAGTGAGTGAGAGAGAGAGAACGCTAGAGAAGGAGAAGAAAAAGAAGAAGAAGAAGAAGAAGCAGTTAAACGAGTGACAAGGCAGCAGAGGAAAAGCAGAGGCTTTGCATCATTAGCGCTTTACATTAGCATTCCGCTCGTGCTACCTGTGCAGGGCTCCGCGGGGAGCAAACGCCGCCTGTGCAGAATTACCACCGCATGCTCATCTCTCTCTCTCTCTCTCTCTCTCTTTCTCTCCTGCCTCTATCATTCTGTCCATCTCTTCCCCTCCCTCCCTGTTCTTATCTAATCCTTCTCTTTTCCATCACATGCCAAATAATGGAATCTCTTGTTCTTCTTACAAACCGGAAATCACTCCAAAGATCCCCCCAAGCTGATGATGTCATTACGCCACACCAAGGTCACTCCGCCGCCGATTGGTTTTCAGTTATGTCTAGCAGACAGCGACTTAAGGGCCTTGCTTGAGGGCCCAACACTATTTAAATCCCATAAACACTAAGATACTTTAGCGTTTAATAATTTAACGTAATACAAGCAAAGTTGCGATGAAAATTCAGTGTATCTTGTTAACAAAAGCGAAAGCCAGAAAAAAATTAAATAATGAAGAATAAAATACTCGTTAGGGGGGCACGGTGGTTTAGTGGTTAACACGTTCGCCTCACACCGCCAGGGTCCGGGTTCGATTCCCGTCTCGGCCATGTGTGTGTGTGAGTTTGTGCATGTTCTCCCCGTGTCCTCAGGGGTTTTTTCCGGGTTTCTCCGGGTTCTCCGGTTTCCTCCCCCTTCCGGCCCCGGTCCAAAAACATGCACGGTAGGTTGATTGGCACCTTGGAAAATGTCCCTGTCCCTAGTGTATGAATGTGTGTGTGTGTGTGTGTGTGTGTGTGTGTGTGTGTGTGTGTGTGTGTGTGTGATGGGTTGACATTCCATCCAGGGTGTATCCTGCATTAATACCCATAGACGCCTGAGATAGACACAGACTCCCCGTGACCCGAGGGAAGATCGGATAAAGCGCTAGAAGATGAATGAATGAAGAATAAATTACTCGTTGGCTGGATGCTCGATCGGCAAAGTTATCGAAAGTAGAAAAGTGTACAACATTACGCTGAATTTCTGAGGTTATAAAACAGAGCATGCATGGGAGAACATTTTCAACCAACTAGCAGTTGATGCTAAGTGTGTGTTTGTGTGTTTTTTTTTTTTTTTTAATAAATTTAACACCAAATCTGAGAGAAATTTTGTTTGTTTTCTATAATTTCCTCTCTCCTCATGCCTACATAAAATTCCCTGTAAGATATTTGTTAGTTATATTTATTATAAGCTAGCACCCACACTTTCTAGTATTCTCATTAGCAACAGGAATTGCTAGTCGATGCTAAACGTACACACAAAGATCAAATTTTCTTCTTATTATATATAAAATTATATTATAATTATCATTTTTTAAATTCAATACCAAATCTGAGAGAAACTACATCAATGGCTAGTTTGTCATGTTTGTATTTATGCTATACATTAAAGCCTTATATTTGAATTTGTGGAAAAAATTCCTCCTCATGTGATTGGTCCGATTTTACGAGTCAATGTTGAAGGTCAAAATTATGTTTGTGAGGTAAAATAAATTGAGAGGACGCATGGGATAATATTTCTAACCATTCGCTAGCAAGTGATGCTACTAGTCTTCACAGTGTTTACATATATTTTTTAAATTATAGTTTGTTTTTTAATCGAACACCATATTTCTAATCGATCACCAGAATTCTTTATCACTATTATCATTTTTACCTTTCAATATATATAAAAAAACATTGATTATATGTCAGCTAATCACTAGCACCCTCTCTTCCTAGCGACAGCTGTTAGCATAAACTACAGGAATGACTAGTGATTCATGTTTTTCTTGCCATTTTGTTTTTATTGTTAAACTTATTTTGGAATAAACTGTGTGAAAAATTAATTCCATGTTTTATTTGCGAATTTCTGAGGTAAACACCTCTCCTGTAAACGATTTAACATGTAAATATTAGCCAATTGCTAGGAGATTAGCCAACATTCTCCCTTTGTATCGTTCCTAACATTATTTTTGAACAATGTGACATGAAATGAAAAATGTCGCATGAGTAAACAATATTTCTAATATTTTTGTATTTTTTAAATTTTTTTAGTAAACATTTTTTTTTAGCAAATATCAAACCTCACACTTTTGCTCGTGGATTTCTGAGGTAATTTCTTTTCCAGCGAGCGCAGGAGAACACTTTTATACACATATAAATGTTTGGATATTGAGTATATATTATATTATTTATTATATTCATCATGGTTTTAATTACAATGATGTTTTTCTGTTTTGTTTATTATTACGTTTATTACGTTATTCTTTTTGTTTATTATACGGTAATTTACGTAGCAGAAAATCCCAGAGAAGTTTTGCATATAAATATTAAGCAGTATTTTCAGATCTTCCCAGCAACAACGATGTTTACTTCATGTTGCTATTTCAGGCTACTTTTACAAAACCTTTACTTTGAATAAATGTGGACGGTGAGGAGGGAAAAAAATAAAAAAAATACAACGCACTTGTGATGTGTCAGGTTTTATTCGTCAAGTTACGCAAGGACTATTTCGTTACGGAGAGATGGAGAAAGTGTGTGAAAGAGAGAAAGCTCATGTTTTCAGCCAGTGGAGCAAGAGCGTGTATTTGCAGATGTGTGTGTGTGTGTGTGTGTGTGTGTGTGTGTGTGTGTGTGTGTGTGTGTGTGTGTGTGTGTGTGAGATTCTTCTCCGGACACATCTCAGTGCCTCGGTACTGATTAGTTCATGTGAGCCTCATAAATCATAAAAGTCTCTGTTGGACACAGCACATCTGACAGTGGTCTGTGTTTGTGTGTGTGTGTGTGTGTGTGTGTGTTTGGGATGTTGGTGTATTGCTACTGATAAGGAGAGCTGGAAAAAAAAAAAAGAGAGAGAGAGAGCGAGAGATTATCAGACAGCACTGGGGCGATGACGGCTATAATTAATGCGCTGCTTTTTAAACCTATGACACAGACTGTACCCTCAGTCCTGCTGTCTGATACACAGCTCCAGATAGAGCTACCAGGAAACACACACACACACACACACACACACAACTTCTTCAACTTTTCAACTCCCTGCCTCGTCGTATTAGCGAACACGACTATCTGTTTTCTCGAGCGTTGTGCATGTTTTCCTCTCGGTCCTGCTCCAATACTTACTCTTCAAAACTACTCACGTTAGCTTTTCTTCATCCCTGTTTAATGTGATATTCCTTCAGGTTTAATCGAATATATAAACACACACACACACACAAACACACACACACACACACACACACACACACACACACACACACACTTCTCCTCCTCCTCTGTCTGAACCTGAGAGGCGAAAGAAGTAAATCTCCTTTGTTTTACTTACGGACCCCAAAGCCTAGTCTTAGCGTCTTTGAAGTGCACAAAGCGAGCGGGCTTAACGGCCTGCTGCTGCAAACACGACTGGCTGATGTCTGGGATGAATTTAAAACCTTTACCGAATTAGACGCTGGCGCTCGTCTGACTTTGTTCTCGTTAAGCTCAGGTGATAGAGAGCGGACTTTGAATTGTAATAAGCATCGTGAGAGAGAGAGAGAGAGAGAGAGAGAACGTGCCGGTAAACCTCGGACGTGATACATCTCACACCATTCTACCGTTAAAACAACGGACTTTCCGGCATTCCAAGATAAATAGTTTGGTTGAGTGTAATCGTAGGTATGCGCTTACTTTTGAACACACAACCATCTCCACTACACTGGGATATCGCAGCTTGTTTGGAAGGGTTAGAGGGTTAAGGGCCTTGTTCAAGGACCCAAAGTTCTGATCACTAGTGTTATGTTTGACACTTGGAGTCCCTCAAGGGTTGACTTTAGGACCGATGATGTAACAGGATTATATACAAGGAATTACAGGATGTTATACAGCTACATATCTCGTTAGACATTACATTTACAGCATTTGACACACGCTGTTATCCACTTGAGCAATTGAGGTTTAAGGGCCTCGCTCAAGGACCCAAAGTCTGAGGGGTTCTGATCAGTAGTGTTATGTTTAACACTTGGAGTCCCTCAAGGGTTGACTTTAGGACCGATGATGTAACAGGATTATATACAAGGAATTACTGGATGTTATACAGCTACATATCTCGTTAGACATTACATTTACAGCATTTGACACACGCTGTTATCCACTTGAGCAATTGAGGTTTAAGGGCCTCGCCCAAGGGCCCGCTAGTAGCAGGTGGCGCGGTTTGAACGCGGGTCCTTATACGCACGCCTTTTAAAACGTGATAGAAACGACGCATTTTTTCCCGGTAAAAACCTTTAACAAGTCACGCGTTAACATCGGAAGCCCGTGTTTGCTCGGCTTGCTTTCATTCAGAGCCGCTCCGCAGCGTTGTCGTACAATACAGCGCTGGAGGGAGAAAAGATCAGGTGATTATCGCACCCTTCATTAGCCAGCGATAAATGAACTGAAGCAAGGAGAACGGTTAGGCATGATTGTATTCATTAGCGCGCACGCCGTCGCCGAGCTTTCAGGAGCAATCTGTCAGCTGACTTGATTGACGTAGATTGCATTAGACTAGCGTCGGCCGAACAGCTATTTATAACCAGCGCGCATCGCTCGTTCGGCGTTGTCAGAAACAATGACGCCGCCGACAAGCAACAGCAACAGTTTGGATAAAAAAACACACACACATTTCTAAAGACGCTCGATCATCCGTGGCATGTTTCGCTAACAGGTTAAGCATCTCGCAAAAAAGCGACACCATATAACAGGCTGGAACAGCACAACAAACACGACGCTTATTCCGAATGAAAGGGAAAAAAAAAGAGCGATGTTCTCCAAAACTCATTCCTTCTGATCTTCTTCTTTTTTTTTTTGTCTTCCTATCGATTTCTCTTCCTGACATCAAAAGGATTTGTTTCTTTCTCAGGAACCACTCGGCTGCCTCTTCATCTTAAGACCCAACTCGTGCATCCAGCTCCTGGCAAGTCTTCCACTGAAAGTCATTCCGATCCACAATGCACTTTATTTTCAGCCTTGCTGGGTTTCCCCCACACACACACACACCGCACCGCTCCCACATCCCCTCCATCCTCGAACCCTCCGGGCTTCCTGTCGCTCCTACATCTGATCAAATCTCATGCAGGACCAGGCACCCTTTAACCTCACAGCACTTTTCTTACCCCGCTCTCCTGCTGACCCTCAACCGACCGCTCGTACCGTCCTCCTGTCAGAGCCATCAATCAACACCTTCTGGGCAGGCAAGACATCCGTGTGTGTTTCGAATGCAACTATGGGATTTGATACACTTTGATTTGGGCACTAGGGAAGACTAGAAGTCTAAGAACCTGAGGATTAGGGGCAATACTAGGATGGGGGGTGGGGGGGTTGAACCCTAACCCTACCCTACTGATCAGTATCCCGAATCCTGACACCCTGGGATTTGTTCATTTTAAAGCAGTTGAAGAATGAGTCGTCTCAAAGAGTGTGTGCTAGGAAGGGTGGAGGGCGACTACAATAAAGAGACGAGAGACATCTGCCTTCGAGGAGAGAGTCCCGATATAAATAAAAGTATATATATGTCCAGACTTTACAAATGTATATAATATATATTATATATATATACTATATATCTATATATATATATATATTATATATATATATATATATATATATATATATTATAAATAAAAATACTATATATATAGATATATATATATATTGTTGTTTCGGGTTCTTATGATGCTCTGGGATTTGAACCTACAACCTTTAGATCCAGTGAGTTAACCAAGAAGCTACAACGTCCCATTAATTAAATTCAATAGATGTACGGATGGCGAAAAGACCCGAGCGGACTTGAGAGAAAAGTGGTGAAGAGACGGGCGGACGCCATCGACGATAGCTTTTCGGTCCGCGAGTGGGCGCTGACGGACATCGGAGGAAGTGGGGATGTGTCCCGGCGTGAGTACGAGGGACATAAAGCGCCGGGACACACATGGAAAGAAATAAAAATGGCCCGGTTGAAAAATGCCTCGGACTCGCGGGAATCGTTTACAGAGTGATTCGTTCGTTTTCTCCTATACAAGCAAAGCAGAGTAAAATATCCATGTACAGGAAAAAGTCTCCCCGGGACGAGCCGTTGGTTCCCAGAGGTAAAGCTTCAAATGCGAATCTAAATTAGCGAAACTAAAATTACCAGTCTTGGGCCCTTGAGCATGGCCCTTACGCCTGTGCATTCCACGAGCTGCCCGTAGTTTCCTAACGCCGTTGTGATCCGCACGAACGATTTTTCCCATGTGACACGTACAAAGCACTTTTAGATTTCAGATTCGCCGTAACGCAGACACACTCTGACGCATCGAGCGCGTTTTGGGTAAAAAAAAAGAAAGAAAGAAAGAAAGAAAGAAGAAAAAGCCAGACCCCTGTGACGGGCTCGGTTTTGTGCGAGACTCCGGCGCTGACCCTGTTAAGCGAAGCCTTTCCACCGAGGAAGTTGATATTGAAAGCGAGCAGGTCAGCACGGAGACGAGTTTCCACGGGCCGGTCGTAGAGAGAGCTGTCTCTCCCACTCTTCTGGACCATAAGTCATCCGGGGCGAATTCACTCTCGACTAATAAAGCAGCAAATCGCATGGCACAGGGCCCTCACGCTGCGCCTTCTCAATAAGCGCAGAGACCTGAGAGCATTCGTTCATTTTAACTGGGGCTGCTGCTCCCGTTATTATTTAGATGGGATTAATATTTGATATTGCGTGACATTTATGGACAAACCGTGTAATTACACGGACTGGGACGCTGAACGCCACGTCACCCCACGTCTTGGCTGAGATCCTGCCGGGCCTCGGGAATTCCCGTCCGGAGCAAATATTCTGTGGCCTGGGAAATGAACACAAAAGGTGTCTTTTATTTATTTATATTTATTTATTTATTTATTTATTTATTATAAATCCCAATCCATATTCGAGAAAAAATGCACTCGTTACACTCCGGCCTGGAATTCGCCTTTTTCGAAGCACCAATGTGGGAAAACGGCTCGGGAATATCGTGTTCGGAGATTCCCAGACAGTTATGAGATCACTGACGGTTCTACCACTCGCTCTCGCTTCGTGTGACGAAATCACGAATGCGGTGATATATCATATGCGCATGCATATCATATAACATCTTTAACCCCTTGTTGCCTGAATTTGTTTACAATCATTATAAAAAATAAATAACGACGTGTGTTTTTGCTTTCAAGCAGGTACTAAACTTGCACTAGATGGCGCAATTCGTGTCTCCAATATGATCTATGGTACAGGGTGCAAATGTGCATAAACTGGCATTGGAGGAGTGAATGCATGAAAATATGCATCACTCGTTCTCCTGTTTACACACTGTCTTATATGTTTATCGTGTATACTGTTTGTTTATCGTGTATACTGTTTACACACTGGCTTATATGTTTATCGTGTATACTGTTTGTTTATCGTGTATACTGTTTACACACTGGCTTATATGTTTATCGTGTATACTGTTTACACACTGTCTTATATGTTTATCGTGTATACTGTTTGTTTATATTTTACACACTGTTATATGTATCGTGTATACTGTTTACACACTGTTCTTATGTATACTGTTTACACACTATGTTTATATGTTTATCGTGTATACTGTTTACACACTGGCTTATATGTTTATCGTGTATACTGTTTACACACTGAATTATATGTTTATCGTGTATACTGTTTACACACTGGCTTATATGTTTATCGTGTATACTGTTTACACACTGGCTTATATGTTTATCGTGTATACTGTTTGTTTATCGTGTATACTGTTTACACACTGGCTTATATGTTTATCGTGTATACTGTTTACACACTGTCTTATATGTTTATCGTACTGTTTGTTATCGTGTTATACTGTTTAACTGTTTATTTCTGTGTACTACGTTTACACACTCTTCTTATAGTTTATGTTGTATATACGTTTGTTTATCGTGTATACTGTTTACACACTGTCTTATATGTTTATCGTGTATACTGTTTACACTGGCTTATATGTTTATCGTGTATACTGTTTACACACTGGATTATATGTTTATCGTGTATACTGTTTACACACTGTGATTATATGTTTATCGTGTATACTGTTTACACACTGTTATATGTTTATCGTGTATACTGTTTGTTTATCGTGTATACTGTTTACACACTGGCTTATATGTTTATCGTGTATACTGTTTACACACTGTCTTATATGTTTATCGTGTATACTGTTTGTTTATCGTGTATACTGTTTACACACTGGCTTATATGTTTATCGTGTATACTGTTTACACACTATCTTATATGTTTATCGTGTATACTGTTTACACACTGTTTATGTTTATCGTGTATACTGTTTACACACTGTCTTATATGTTTATCGTGTATACTGTTTACACACTGGCTTATATGTTTATCATGTATACTGTTTACACACTGGCTTATATGTTTATCGTGTATACTGTTTACACACTGGCTTATATGTTTATCGTGTATACTGTTTACACACACACTGGCTTATATGTTTATGGCTTATATGTTTATCGTGTATACTGTTTACACACTGGCTTATATGTTTATCTTATATGTTTATCGTGTATACTGTTTACACACTGGATCTTATATGTTTATCGTGTATACTGTTTACACACTGTTATATGTTTATTGTATATGTTTATCGTGTATACTGTTTACACACTGTCTTATATGTTTATCGTGTATACTGTTTACACACTGTTTATATGTTATCGTGTATACTGTTTACACACTGTCTTATATGTTTATCGTGTATACTGTTTACACACTGTCTTATATGTTTATCGTGTATACTGTTTACACACTGTCTTATATGTTTATCGTGTATACTGTTTACACACTGTCTTATATGTTTATCGTGTATACTGTTTACACATATGTTTCAAACCCAAACTTTCAGATTAAACTATAAATCGTTCACTTTATTTTCTCTGCATTATTCATCAAACCTTTCACATATCTGGTCCATCAAGCAGGATGCTGTGTGTGTGTGTGTTGTGTGTGTGTGTGTGTGTGTGTGTGTGTGAGTGATTTGTTGCAGCACCATTGTCTCTAAAAGAGTTTTTTAAGTCTCCGGTATGTTTTTTTCCCCCGCGCCGCGTCTCCATCGGGTTTCATCATCGTCGGAGGCCAGAGATCGTGGAGGACATAAACACTCATCACACCTGTATGGGGTAAATAAGGAGAACGCTGATTCAATAGACTCCGTCATGCTGATGTGATTAAGAGCAGATGCGTCGCGCGGTTAGCGATGAGATTGGAGCCGCGGCTGCGCCGACGCCAGCTCGGGGCGATCTCCTGACGGGTTAATAAATGTTTCATTTGCATTTCAGAGCGCGGCGAAAAAAGGGGGGGAAGGAGAGAGAGAGAGAGAGAGAGAGAGAGAGAGAAGAAAGGGAAAAAAGTGGCGTATCCGTCAGGCGGAACCGTGTTTGGAACGATTAGCCGCGACAGCCGGAGTACGGAGACTTTCCAGGGCGGAGCTGAGGACGGGCAGTTTGTAAACGGGTTCCGAAGGTGATTTATTTATTTAGTGGATTTATTAAAGCGTTCGGACAAACAACTGCATGTGTCTCGTCGAAAGAATTCATCGCTCTCCATCCTGCGAACTTTTTTACGAACTTTTGCAATACGACCACCACAAAGTAAAAATTGTTCGGATTCAAAAGCTGGATAGCTAGTCGCGCGGAACGTAGCGAACGAGTGTAATAACCGCGTAATGCCTACCATCACACACGTAATAAACACCACGTTACATAATATACGTCTACGTCAATAGCGAAGAAATTCATCTTACGAGCGAATTCTTGGAAGGTCATTTGTTCGTAATGTGGGAAGCGTCTGCAGATATTTCGGTTTGACCTGAATTTCCGTATATGGTGGTCAAGAATAGTGTAGAAATGTCCGTTTAATTTTAGAGACGCGTTTCTTATGTTTCCATACAACAAAATATATATATTTTATATATATATTTATATATATATATATATATATATAAGAGATATTTATTATTTATATTTATATATATAATATATAAGCTACAACGTCCCATTAATTAAATTCAATTGATTTTAATTTGCTTTAAATGACATTTTTAGTCTCAAAGCAGATTCACAGAGAGAAGACGGTTATAGAATTGGATAAAACAATGTGTACGTTTACGACATTTGGCAGATGCCTTCGGTTAAGGGCCTTGCTCAAGGGCCCACTAGTGGCAGCTTGGTGGTGGGGGAGGGTGGTCCAACACTTGAAACCACTACATATTAACATTTATATTTACAGCGTTTGGCAGACGCCCTTATCCAGAGCGCGACTTACAACTGAGCAGCTGAGGGTTAAGGGCCTTGCTCAAGGGCCCACTAGTGGCAGCTTGGTAGTGCTGTGGTGGTGGGATTTGAACCTGTGATCTTCCGGTCCAGAGACGAACACCTGAAACCACTACATATAATTATTTACATTTACGCCGTTTGGGTAGACGCCCTTATCCGGAGCGACTTACAACTGAGCAGCTGAGGTTTAAGGGCCTTGCTCAAGGGCCCACTAGTGGCAGCGTGGTGGTGGGATTTGAACCTGCGATCTTCCGGTCCAGAGTCCAACACCTGAAACCACTACATATTAATATTTACATTTACGCCGTTTGGTAGACGCCCTTATCCGGAGCGACTTACAACTGAGCAGCTGAGGGTTAAGGGCCTTGCTCAAGGGCCCACTATTGGCAGCGTGGTGGTGGGTTTTGAACCTGTGATCTTCCGGTCCAGAGACGAACGTCTTAACCATTGCGCTCTGTGATCCGTTCATTACACAGACGACCGACGATATTATCCAGATTGATTTCATTCATAAAGTACAGCAGCTCGCTCCAGGGGCCCATAAGCACAGCCTGGGATTGGAACTCACGTCCTCAAGTCGTAAAAATTCCTTCACGCTTCCCTTTCATTAAAACTCCTCGTTATTAGCGTTGGCGTCGCGAGGGTAAACCGGCACACGGCGGGATATATTCCCCCTCCCGCACCCTCATCAGCATGCGCTCCGTAACCCAGCCGCGGCTCAGGAGCCGTCCGTTCTACATCAAATCCCTCTTTAATGTCTCAGGCTCTTCCTGTTTATCCCGGAACGTGCGGCTGCCGAGCAGCTGGCGCTGAAATGCACTCCAACTGCAAATGAGGACGCGGGAAAAAAAAAACCACTAAACATTTCCCACTGATCTCCGTATCACTTTCCTCCTCGACTCCTTCACTTACATATCAACCGTCCAGGAATCACTTCCAAGAATTCCCAAGAATCCGGACCAAGGAGTCAACAGTGTGTTTATCCGCCGCCACATCCGTATCCCGGCGCTCCGAGTCCAGCTGAGATCTTTAAAACCGAGTCTGGTCTTCACCTTCCTCACCGCAGCCGTGTTTCCCTCCCCGACACCCGGTTTTCTTCTTTCCTCTCGCTAACCTTTATAATTCTCCATGTCCGAGATACTCGGATATAAAAATAAATAAATAAATAAATAAATAAATAAATAAACATCCGGCAATTAGTCTTTTTGTTGTCTTGGCAGATGAGTACATACACACACACACACACACACACACACACACACACTACACACACAAATGCCCTTTTTCATTGGGATTCCCGATATTTGGATTCGCTCCGAGCCGGAATGTTGGGTCGAGTGTGTATTATTATTACACACACACACACACACACACACACACACACACACGCACATACACACACAGAACTGATTAAAGTGTTCCTGGTGCGAAGCCTCTCAGCCGGTGATTCGCGCTGCGCAAGATTCCGTATCGTTTCTCCAGCGAGGGGTCTCTCAGGTTCCTTCTGCATATTCCGGATAGAAACGTAGATCTTTTTTTGGAATCGTTTGGACGTGAGATTTTTTGCTGGGAAATTGGACGGAATCCCTGGAGATCCGGCGTTATCTTCTCCCGATGTCATGGAGATAACATGGGTCCGAGAGTGTGAGCGACGAGGCTCGTAATGATGGTCTGGAGGTCGTGTCAAGCAGGGAGAGATATACACAAACGGAGGGTCGTGGAGAACAGGAACCGGGATCAATAGAAGGTCGTATGGATCTTATCGGAATTACCGGAGCATGGAAAAGGATCTGGGGACCTAAGGATAAAGGATTCGGGAAGCACGTGGAGATGAGGAAGTCTCGGGGTTTTATGGTTCTTCTAAATGTTTCTCAGACTTTGGAGGACAATTGTATCTCAGATGATCCCAGCCCTGGACCGCTCCCACCACGGGGCCCTGTGAGGAAGACCTTCAACCCTCAACTGCTCTGGCATGGAAATGGGATAAAATCTCCCTGGATGAGGGAATCTCCAAAATCCGTTCTTTTTTATTCTCTCTCTCCACTTTTCTTTATTTACTTTTTCGTTCTATATGTCCTTCTAATTTATTCCCAGGGGCTTGAAATTCCCGGAGCGCCATCATTTCTCATCATACATTTATCCAAGACAGGGTCATGTGATCAAGCTTGGAAAAATAAATAAATAAATAAAACGAGAGTCTTGGGAATTCCAGAGCTTTGGGAATTGAGCACACGGGGAATACCAAAGGGATGATGGAGAAGCTGAAGATGGGTTCTACAGTACTCTTGAAGGACGTCAGGAATCCTGCATGTTCTTTAGGTTCCGATGATCGTAGATATTAATAATAATTATATAATTCCAGGTCTTTGTATCTCAATGCATCCCAGACCGCTGGGAATCAAATGCACCGGGAATATTATGGGATGATCTGGTTTTGGATGCCAGATCATGATTCTGCAAAAAAACTCCAAAAAAACTGTTCTATTCATATTTAAAAATACGTAAACATTCAGTGTTATAAACCAGTCTTTATTATTATAGTGCTTAAAAAAACTATATATATATATATATATATATATATATATATATATATATATATATATATAATATATATATATATATATATATATATATAATACATAAAGGGGCACGGTGGTTTAGTGGTTATTACATTCGCCTCACACCGCCAGGGTCCGGGTTCGATTCCCGTTCTCGGCCATGTGTGTGTGTGGAGTTTGTGCATGTTCTCCCCGTGCCTCAGGGGGTTTTTTTTCTCCGGGTTTTCCGGTTTCCTCCCCCGGTCCAAAAACATGCACGGTAGGTTGATTGGCACCTTGGAAAATTGTCCCTAGTGTATGAATGTGTGTGTGTGTGTGTGTGTGTGTGGTGTGTGTGTGTCCTGCGATGGGTTGGCATTCCATCCAGGGTGTATCCTGCCTTAATGCCCATAGACGCCTGAGATAGACACAGACTCCCCGTGACCCGAAGGGACGATCGGATAAAGCGGTAGAAGATGAATGAATGGGTGGTAGAAGATATAGATTATGATATGAATATAGATATATATATATATATATATATATATCTATATATATATATATATTCCTGTGGCATCCAATAACACCCCAGCGTCCGTGACGCCGTCTCACACATCCTAGCCTGCATTTATTATCTTGATCTTGCTTCGCCGCGAGCTTCGGGCCGAGTCGGAAAAAAAAAAAAAAAAAACAGAAAAGAAAAGAAATGAGTAAATAAAAATAAAGAACGCAGACACACAGGCAGCGGACGCAGACATTAAAATCAATTTGCATCGAGAATCAAATCAGAGGAGCTGGTGGTCCGTATGAACGCGGGAGCGGAAAAGCCACATCACTTATCCTACAAATCAAATTTTAATGGCACGTACTTTTATTCCACCCCCTTACTGCTCTTTGGATAAACCCGCCCCCCCACCACACACACACACACACACACACACACACACACACACACACACACACACACACACACACATAGCGGAAAGCCTGGAGCGATGCGTTCGCTGGAAAAACATTAGGCGGCCATTAGGGAGCTCGGCTTTGTCAGGGCCATCACTCATGTCTTTCCCTCCGTCCCCGAAATGTGTGTATGCATTATTATACAAAAGAAGCTCCGACATGCCAAATATAACAACATAAAAGATGAATCAACACCTCTCTTCTTTTCTTTTCTCTCCTCCGCCGATGACCGGCGATTAATGATTACTCAGAGTATTAATAAAGATAAATAAACTACATAAAAAAAAAACCCTCTGCGGATCGATTTCTCTGCAGAATAAAAAAAAAAACACCGAAGCTGCAGTTTGGTTTTATTCGACATCACGACTAAGTAATGAATTAATTATTAATTATTAATAATCATGAAGAATGAGTGATTATTTATCGATTACTGCTTCAAAGAACATTTATATATATATATATATATATATATATATATATATATATATATAGAACAGACCTTCATGCCTCTGCCAGTAGGTGGGCGCAGGCGGATACCTCACTGAGATTAGGGCTTGAATTATTATTATTTATTATTATTATTATTATTCAACATTTTTATTTAAATTGTTATATTTTATTTTTTTAACTTATCGACTTAATTTTTTCAATGCTATTTATAAAAATATTATTTATATCTATATTTATTTATCTATCTATATATCTATCTATCTATCTATCTATCTATCTATCTATCTATCTATCTATCTATCATATCTATCTATCTATCTATCTATCTATCTATTATTATTTATATTATATTATATTGTTGGATTTACATTTTATTATGTTCATTATATTATTTGCTTTTGATGTTTAGCTTTTAATGATAGTATTATTACTTACATTTTTTTATAGTTATTTTATTTACATTTTTTTTACATTTTTTAAAAATTTTATTTAACTTATCAAATTACATTTATATGCTATTCATCATTTTGCTTTTAACTTCATTGTTATTATTATTATTATTATTATTATTATTATTTTATTATTATTATTATTATTATTATTATTATCATCAACAACAACACATACCCTCCTTCACATACGCCTCTGCTCCACCCTCACATACGTCTCTGCTCCATCCTCACACACACCTCTGCTCCACCCTCACATACGTCTCTCTGCTCCACCCTCACATACGTCTCTGCTCCACCCTCACATACGTCTCTGCTCCACCCTCACATACGTCTCTGCTCCACCCTCACATACGCCTCTGCTCCACCCTCACATACGTCTCTGCTCCACCCTCACATACGTCTCTGCTCCACCCTCACATACGTCTCTGCTCCACCTTCACATACGCCTCTGCTCCACCCTCACATACGTCTCTGCTCCACCTTCACATACGTCTCTGCTCCACCTTCACATACGTCTCTGCTCCACCTTCACATACGTCTCTGCTCCACCCTCACATACGCTCTGCTCCACCCTCACATACGCCTCTGCTCCACCCTCACATACGCCTCTGCTCCACCCTCACATACGCCTCTGCTCCACCCTCACATACGCCTCTGCTCCACCCTCACATACGCCTCTGCTCCACCCTCACATACGCCTCTGCTCCACCCTCACATACGTCCTCTCCACCCTCCCATACGCTCCACCCTCACATACGTCTCTGCTCCACCTTCACATACGTCTCTGCTCCACCCTCACATACCCTCACATACGTCTCTGCTCCACCTTCACATACGTCTCTGCACCACCCTCACATACCTCTCTGCTCCACCCTCACATACGTCTCTGCTCCACATACGTCTCTGCTCCACCACCCTCACATACGTCTCTGCTCCACCTTCACATACGTCTCTGCTCCATCCTCACACACACCTCTGCTCCACCCTCACATACGTCTCTGCTCCACCTTCACATACGTCTCTGCTCCACCTTCACATACGTCTCTGCTCCACCCACACACACCTCTGCTCCACATACGTCTCTGCTCCACCCTCACATACGTCTCTGCTCCACCCTCACATACGTCCTCTCCATCCTCACACACACCTCTGCTCCACCCTCACATACGTCTCTGCTCCACCTTCACATACGTCTCTGCTCCACCCTCACATACGTCTCTGCTCCACCCTCACATACGTCTCTGCTCCACCTTCACATACGTCTCTGCACCACCCTCCACCTTCTGCTCCACCTTCACATACGTCTCTGCTCCACCTTCACATACGTCTCTGCTCCACCTTCACATACGTCTCTGCTCCACCTTCACATACGTCTCTGCTCCACCTTCACATACGTCTCTGCTCCACCTTCACATACGTCTCTGCTCCACCTTCACATACGTCTCTGCTCCACCTTCACATACGTCTCTGCTCCACCTTCA
Organism: Kryptopterus vitreolus; assembly: GCA_030449085.1. Classification (NCBI taxonomy): domain Eukaryota; kingdom Metazoa; phylum Chordata; class Actinopteri; order Siluriformes; family Siluridae; genus Kryptopterus; species Kryptopterus vitreolus. Next base: position 14,944,709 of record JACRUU010000029.1, read on the forward strand.
CATACGTCTCTGCTCCACCTTCACATACGTCTCTGCTCCACCTTCACATACGTCTCTGCTCCACCTCACATCGCCTCTGCTCCACCTTCATACGTCTCTGCTCCACCCTCACATACGTCTCTGCACCACCCTCACATACGTCTCTGCACCACCCTCACATACGCACCCCTCCCAATCTCTCTGCACCACCCTCACATACGTCTCTGCACCACCTGACTTCCACGTACAATATATCATTTGTAAAGTAAATATAAATGTCAGTGTATGTTATTTGTCCTTTCAGGCAGTAAACAGGAAGTCAGCGGTGTGAGACTGAATTGTGGTGTAATTTATTTTGTCACGTGAAGATCAAAGAAAAGAAAAGCATTGCTTTCAGATCCGTCTCTCTTTTCCACGCGAGGGAATTTCCTAGATTGTACTTTGTTGATGGTATTCCAGTCGGCGTTCCTGTCGCCGTGGTCACGCCTGGACGAATCGTTTATCTCGCGCCCGCTGAAGATGTACGATTGTGTTTGTGAATGGAACGAGGGAATGACTATTTGGACCGGAGAGAAGAATAAAAGCACTCGTTTTTATCTCTTTATTTTCTTTGAAAGCAATTTCGTTTTTTTGTTTTTTTTTCCTGCTGTAAGATAAAAAAATAATCTTTTTTTTTTCTTTTTTTGTAATCTGAGGTGCTGCTGGACGGAGATATTGATTGAAAGTTCTGTGAAATTTCATGAAAGGGCTGTAAAACGCAGCGTCTTTTTTCTTTTTTTTTTTCTTCAAATGAAATCATAACGAGGTGTGAAATGACGGCAGAGTAAACCATCCCAAAGCCAAAAGAAAAAAGGAAGAAAAAAAAGAAAAGAAAGCACACGGCTGAGCACGTCTGGACCTCGGCCAATCGAAACGCGGCTCCCAAACATATCCAATAATAAGGTGCTTTCAGGAAACGCAGGCGTGACGTCGCTCGGGATTTTTCGCTCGGATCGGACGAACGAATCCCAAACTAACAATGAAAATGACGAGAATGACGTTGTCGTTTTTTTTTATTTATTTATTTATTTATTTATTTATCGTGGGAATTCCGGTTTCCAAATGTGTCATAAATTCATTTATTTATTTATATTTACAGGAATTTCTCCAGAACTTCAAATATTCACTTTCTCTTCTCTCTCTCTCTCTCTCTCTCTCTCTCTCTCTCTCTCTCTCTCTCTCTCATCTTTCTTTTTGTTTCTCCTCTTTGATTTTAATTGTTTCCTTTCTGTTCATTCATCTTTTTCCTTTTCATCTCATCGTCCTTCTTCTTCTGCTTCTTTTGATCTTCTTTTTTGTTGTCGTTGTTGCTCTTCTTCTTCTTTTCCCTTCATTTTCATTTTTCCCCCTTCTGTTCCTTCTTCTTTCACTTCTTTTGATCTAGTTTTTTCTCATTCCCTTCTTTTTCTTCTTCTTCTTTTTCCGCTTCTTTTTCTTCTTCTTCTTCTCCTCCCTTCTTCTTCTTTTTCTTCTTCTTCTCCTCCCTTCTTCTTTTTCTTCTTCTTCTCCTCCCTTCCTCTTCTTTTTCCGCTTCTTTTTCTTCTTCTTCTTTTTCTTCTTCTTCTCCTCCCTTCTTTTTCTTTTTTTTTTGTGTTAATTTTTTCCCACTTCTTTTCCCGTCTTTTTCTTTTTGAATTTTTACTTAAAAATTTTTCCCCTTCTGTTCATTCCTCTTTTTCTTTTTCATCTTCTTTTGATCTAGTTTTCCTCATCTTTCTCTGGATTGGTCCCGACTGTGTATTATTCCCTCCCACAAAACATTCCTGAACCCGTCGCTGTGTTTCACAAACTTAATGAGGAATTATTCTTCATACGCAGGAGGAAACGTGACGCCATTCTGTGACAAATCATCAGTAACAGTGGGGTGTGATGAAGCACACACACACACACACACACACACACACACACACACACACACACACACACATTCACACACACACACATTACACACACACACACATTCACACACATACACACACATACACACACATACACACACATACACACACACACACACACATACACACACAAACACACAAACACATACACACACACACACACACACACACACACACATTCACACACATACATACACACATACACATACACACACAACACACACACAACACACACATACACACACACACACACACACACACATAAACACACAAACATACACACACACAGACACACACACACACACACACACACATGCTCACACACACACATTCACACACATACACACACACACACACACACACACACACACACACATGCACGGACACACACACACAACACACACATTCACAACACATACATACACACACATTCACACACACATACTTACAACACACACACACACACACAGCACACACACACACACACACATATCACACACACACACAGACACACACACACACACACATTCACACACACACACACAAAACACACAACAACACACACACACACACACACACACACATACATACACACACATGCACACACACACACACACACACACACACACACACACACACAGACACACACACACACACACACACACACACACACACACACACACACACACACCACATTCACACACACACACACACATACACACACACACACACACACACACACACACACACACACACACACACACACACACACACACACACACACACACATTCACACACACATACACACACACACACACACACACACACACACACACATTGACTTTCCGAAGATCTTATGGAAAACCTCACTATATAAATCGTTTTTATTATTAAGGAACTACATCAGATCTCTGTGAATTCACTGTTGCTATGGAAACCACAAGTTACTTTCAGGCTATTATCAAGTCTATTCATTCATTATAAACCCACAGCAGTGTGAATACTGCATAGTGATTGGCTGGAAGTTCAGAGATGGATTCTGGTTTGTGATTGGCTGGAAGTTCAGGTGTGAGTACTGGATTGTGATTGGCTGGAATTTCAGAGATGATGAATACTGGATTGTGATTGGCTGGATGTGAATAGTGGATTGTTATTGGCTGGAAGGAGTTCAGTTGTGAATACTGGATTGTGATTGGCTGGGAATCTAGGAGTGAGTATTGAATTGTGATTGGCTGGAATTTCAGAGATGAATACTGGATTGTGATTGGCTGGAAATTTGGTTGTAAATACTGAATAATGATTGGCTGGAATTGGGGTATGAATATGGGATTATAATTGTCTGGAAATTCAGGCGTGAATTCTGGATTTTTATTGGCTGGAATTTCAGGGATTAATAGTGAATTGTGATTGGCTGGAAATCCAAGTGTGAATTCTGGATTTTGATTGGCTGGAATTTTAGGGATGAATAGTGGATTGTGATTGGCAGGGATTAATAGGAATTGTGATTGGCTGGAAATCCAAGTGTGAATTCTGGATTTTGATTGGCTGGAATTTCAGGGATTAATAGTGAATTGTGATTGGCTGGAAATTTGGTTGTAAATCAAGTGGCAAGTGTGCATTCTGGATTTTGATTGGCTGGAATTTTAGGGATGAATAGTGGATTGTGATTGGCTGGAAATTTGGTTGTAAATACTGAATAATGATTGGCTGGAATTGGGGTATGAATATGGGATTATAATTGTCTGGAAATCCAAGTGTGAATTCTGGATTTTGATTGGCTGGAATTTCAGGGATTAATAGTGAATTGTGATTGGCTGGAAATCCAAGTGTGCATTCTGGATTTTGATTGGCTGGAATTTTAGGGATGAATAGTGGATTGTGATTGGCTGGAAATCCAGGTGTGAATTCTGGATTGTGATGGATTAAGGTCAGTAGAACGAGTGGAGCTGAAAGTGGGTCACATGATGGTTTTAGGTATTCCTAAGCAGCGCATTCATTTAGAACAACCTGCATAGTCAACACTCTGAACTCCCAGCCAATCACAAGCCTCTATTCAATACACTAATATCAGTATAATTTAACCCTCAAACCAGCATCGAAAAGAGCGCAGAACATCTCTCTCTTTATGTTCCTACACTAAACTTAACCGTAAACACGCAAATGATCTCCAATCTGTTTTCAATCCAAATCCACTCGTGTCTTTCTGCAGAACGTGTCACGCCGTTGCTATGAGATCAGCCCGGCGTGTGCGGGACGAACGCCCAGCATGCATCTGAGAGTCATTCTAATCTGAAGTGCTGAGAAACAATCGCTTCAACAAGTGCCCTCCTGAGCACACGTTATTGCCCAGGGCCAACTAATGGACACTTCGCTTTGAGGTTCTTTGAAGTGTTTTTTTTTTATGGCTTTAAAATAAATAAATAAATAAATAAATAAATAAATAAATAAATAAATAAATAAGTGTTCTCCTGTAAATGCAGGTCAGGTTACAGATGCAGCCGCAGCAGAGAGAAGGAAGCGCGTCAGACGTTCGCGCTGCTACATTTTCATTCCACGCAACTGCCGAGTTCTCCGTCGGGAATACTCGGAATGGTAGCCTTGCATTTTCCCGCAGTGGAACAGAGGGTTTTATAAACACTCGCGTTTTAAGACCGCGTGCTGTTTAATTACGCCGAACTAAACACGGGGAAAGAATGGATTCAATGAATCGCCTTGTAAGGTTACAGAGAAAAAAACCCACCAATTAGAGAGCAGGGGGGGCGGAGCCTAATATGAATCAGATGGAAACAGTATTTATAATAATAGTAACTCATTCATTCATTCATCTTCTAGCGCTTTATCCGATCTTCCCTCGGGTCACGGGGAGTCTGTGTCTATCTCAGGCGTCTATGGGCATTAAGGCAGGATACACCCTGGATGGAATGCCAACCCATCACACACACACACACACACACACACACACACACACACACACACACGGGACAATTTTCCAAGGTGCCAATCAACCTACCGTGCATGTTTTTGGACCGGGGGAGGAAACCGGAGAACCCGGAGAAAAACCTCCTTGAGGCACGGGGAGAACATGCACAAACTCCACACACACATGGCCGAGACGGGAGTCGAACCCGGACCCTGGCGGTGTGAGGCGAACGTGCTAACCACTAAGTCTAATAGTAACTCTTTACTAATAGTATCATGACATTTTCAAGTCAAGTAAATGATTACATATTAAAATATACAGTAAAAATTAATTATATATTAGATTTGATTGAATTGTTTACATTTGTAGACTCCATTTGAGTAATAAAGTTGTGTATATCAGTGTGTGTGTGTGTGTTGAAGTGTGATATTTAATGTTCTTCTGTTATAGAAGAAGAAGCAGGTGCTTTTCGGTGAGACCGGACGTGCGTTTTGGTGACGACGCCAAACGTTTCCTGTTTTTTTTCCCCTTTTATTGCGACTCCAAAGTGAATTCCTATTTCAGCGATGTTATTGAGAAGAAGCCGATGATCCTCGCCCACGCGCTGCCGCTCTTTAACAGATGGCAAAAGGCAAAAAGTGTGCGCTGTTAATCGGGGCTCCGGCCTCCAGAGACGCTGAAATATGGCACCGTCCATCTCCTACACACTCTCTCGCTTTCTCCCAGAGGTCCTACAGAGGGGATTGGAATGTATTTATCTACCATTGTGCTGCAGATCGAGTGGATTTGATTCGTTTAAAGAATTTCTACAACACGTTTTCCCTGCAACCATAAACCTATTGCGAATTTCTTCCGCACAAGGCGTTCCCGGGAATGGTCACGCTCCGGCTTGGAGCCTCCGAGACCAGCTCCATGCAGATGCTGTGGAAGATCTCCCGCTGTAGGGTTACGACCCTGTTGGACAGCGCCGACGTCACTCCACTCCTCCTCACCCGACCTTCCTAACCAAATGACTCACTGGAAAATATAGTGGGACGCCTTCCCAGGAGATTTGCGCTTATTATGGGATGTCCAAAAATCTTCTGATGACTTGATTTTTTTGCTGATGTTTAATTTGAAAAAATGAAAAGCTTCTCATCCAGGGGGCACGGTGGTTAGTACGTTCGCCTCACACCGCCAGGGTCTGGGTTCGATTCCCGTCTCGGCCATGTGTGTGTGGAGTTTGTGCATGTTCTCCCCGTGCCTCAGGGGGTTTTTCTCCGGGTTCTCCGGTTTCCTCCCCCGGTCCAAAAACATGCACGGTAGGTTGATTAGCACCTTGGAAAATTGTCCCTAGTGTATGAATGTGTGTGTGTGTTTGTGTGTGTGTGTGTGTGTGATGGGTTGGCATTCCATCCAGGGTGTATCCTGCCTTAATGCCCATAGACGCCTGAGATAGACACAGACTCCCCGTGACCCGAGGGAAGATCGGATAAAGCGCTAGAAGATGAATGAATGAATGAACATCTTCTCATCCTCGATGCCTCTACACGAGCCGCTCTGATACGAGGACAAACCCGACGCTAACCAGGCTCCGACTCCGATAAGGCAGGCGAGCCGAAATGGCAGCGAAGTTAATTATCCGAAAGGAAATTGGGCATCGGTCCATATCAGTGAACTCAAGAGGAGCCGATCTGAACGAGCCGGCAGGAGGAATGTCTGAGAACTCATCGATAGGTACGATAGGCTTTTTTTTTAGGGAGAGAAAGAGTCTAACGCTGTGTGCGACTGAACTATAAGATCTTTTATATCAGAGGAAAGTCACCGTGTCACCACGTCAGCATTATGAAGGTCAGGTTGTAATTATAAGACAGTATAGAGTGCGTGTGATGCGCGACGTCGCCTCATAACACAAAACACATGCATGTATTTCACATCTTTCTCACCTTTTTTTGGGATCGTCATTTCTCAACTGTTGGAAAAATCGGTAAATGTTGGAAACGCTACCCTCTTGTGGCGGGATGCCGTCGCTAACATAGTCGCCATGCATTGTTTAAGATGTTTAATATCAGTGTGCGCTTTAAAACCTTATTTTAAGACACTTTGTAAACACTGAAAATGACGTAACGGGACACATTCGAGTTTGAGACGTGGTTGATAGGGTAAGAAGAATTGTCACGATGTGAAACACTAAAATGGGCGGGGATTAATATGCTAATGAGCACCGGAAAACACCTGTTTTTCTCTTTGTTTCTACGCAATCGGAGAAGATTAGACAGCGAATGAGTGGAGAACATTTCTGTGGAGGTGATGAAGACCAGGAGAGAAGATGATGGTTGTTTTTTGGAGACGGGAATCGACTCCGAACAATTCCGTCTAGACCAGAAGCGGCTCATCAGGAGACGAACCCACGAATACATCCGAGGTGTTTAGAGAGATGGAATGTGCTGCTGCCCGGTCACTGCACCTAAATCCTACTGAACTGCTTCCAGAATTTCAGCTGGATGTTTTGAAGAACGCGTCCGGGTGCTTTTTTTATACTAACATCTGGATGTTTATATATTTATAATATAATAGGAACATGTCTCTTAAACACCGTAAACACCAGGTGTTTCACACTTTGCACAGGCAGTGTACATATTATTTTATGCCCTGCTAAATTATTTAATGCAAAAAAACCTGCGTTTTTAACATTTTTTCGCGACATTATAGGATTGATTTTTTTTTATCAATAATTAAACGGATACAAGTTTGTGTCCAGTAAATTTAAATGTGTATCTACAATGTTGTGTTGTTTTTCTATATCTCTGAAATAATTAAATAAATTGACAAATAATAATAATAATAATAATAATAATAATAATAATAATAAAATAATAAAATAAAATAAAATAAAAAATTTAAATAAATAAATAAACAAATAAATACAATAACATAAATAAAATAAATAAAATAAATAAAATAAATAAAATAAATAAAATAAATAAAATAAAATAATTTAAATAATAATAACACAGGGAGCACGGTAGTTTAGCGGTTATTAGGTTCGCTTTACACCGCCAGGATCCGGGTTCGATTCCCGCCATGTGTGTGTGTGAGTTTGCGTGTTCTCCCCATGCCTTAGGGGGTTTTTTTTTTCTCCGGGTTCTCCGGTTTCCTCCCCCGGTCCAAAAAAAAACATGCACGGTAGGTTGATTGGCACCTTGGAAAATTGTCCCTAGTGTATGAAATGTGTGTGTGTGTGTGTGTGTGTGTGTGTGTGTGTGTGTGATGGTGTTGGTGTGTGTTGTGGTGTGTGGTGGTGTGTCATTCCATCCAGGGTGTATCCTGCCTTAATGCCCATAGACGCCTGAGATAGACACAGACTCCCCGTGACCCGAGGGAAGATCGGATAAAGCGCTAGAAGATGAACGAATGAATGAACGAATGAATAATAAATATTCAAAGAATGAAAATCGTTAAACGTTTCTCTTGAATGTGTTATAACGTCCAGCAGGAGATGAGGTCCGTCCTCGTCCTGCAACATCCGTCATATCATCCTTGTCCTTCAGCGACCTTGGCCCCTCACTCGTCCCGGTCCTTCTTATCTTCCGCGAGACGCTCGGCCATCGTGGAGGCCCCGGCAGGACCTGCTGTAAGTTATGAGAGCGTCGTTCTCGCCCTAATCATCTCTGACTGATGACTCTGTCTCGCTCGACCTCTTTCTTTTGAATGATGACTCGAGGCAGAAACGTTCCCGGCCGTAATTAGGAGGCCAATAGGAAGCCAAGCCGTGTGTGAGGAGATCTGACGAGGGTTTAATGGCTTTGTGAGAAAATGCCACAATGTTCATACTGCGTTCGAGACGCTGTCCGGTGGAAGCAAATTTCAAGGAAAAAAAAAAAGGGACTGGTCACGCACCGGATCTCCACAACGTCCCATCTTCAGGAAAAGTCTGGTGGAAGTGAGATCATGTGGATCATTCTCTGATGTTCGGGATGTCTTTTCGGGGGAAGGTTTGAGCTCGTTAAAGGTCGTCCTGATCTCTTGTCGTCTTCCGGCAATGTTCTACCCATCTTTTACAGCTCAAACGTAGCAGAATCTTTGATCCAACTCGCTGTAATGAACGTGTAATGAACGAATAAAACCAGTAACACCATTAATCTCCGAAACCCTTCTATTCCACCTCATAAACGGATATTTAATTTCATTACCATTAATGAAATAATGGGCGGAGTTTAAAACCAATAAAGGCGTTGGGTTACTGATCGGAAGCTCGGGGGTTCGATTGCCACTCTTGGGCCCTTATCCCACTGTGCTCCAGGGGGCGCTGTATCATGTCTGACCCCGCGCTCTGACCCCGACGTCCAAACGTATATATGTGACACGCCTCCTTATGTTTCTCAGCACATTAATATAATACAGATGTATATATTTTATTCCATTGATGATAACCTTTACCTCGGACACACTAGGGGGCGCCGGTGCACATGATTTATTTATTTATTTATTTATTTATTTTTTAGCTCCTTTAAATAATAACAGTGTGGTTATATTTTTTTCCATGAATGCCACCACAGCGCCGGTATTTTCCCTCCTCTGTGTAATTTGGCAGCGGTGTTGAAAGGCGTCACCTCTGACAACGCGATTTTAAGCCAATAATTCCGAACAATGCAATGCAATTAAATGCAAATCTCACGATGAATTCAGAGACAACGTCTCTCGGCTGGACGCGCTGAAGTGGCGCGCTGTGGATTTGGACCATTTTAATTGGGTTCTGACATTCCATTTACATTCATGGCATTTGGTTATTTTGCTTTTAAACACTTAAGGAAAATATATTATATATATTATATATATATATATATATATATATATATATATATATATATATATATATATATATATGACAGTAGTAATTATTTACAGATCCTTTATGACTATTTGGTGTTGATACACTATTATTATTATTATTATTATTATTATTATTATTATTATAATAATAATAATAATAATAATGTAATAAATAATCAAAATATTAATAATATTGGTGATAATAAAAAATAATAATATAATGATTTCTCAAAAAAGTATATATATATATATATATATATATATATAAATACTATATATATATATATATATATATATAGTTTTTTTTCATTCATGAATTAATATATAAAAACATTTATATATATATATATATATATATATATTATATATATATATATATGTATATATATATATATATATATATATATATATATATATATATATATATATATATATATATATATATATATATTAATATATATATTATATATATTCTATATATATAAGAAATTGCATTTTCCTGAAGAGCTACTCCTGGTTTATAGTCCTACATGTCCTTACGCATGTTGTGCATCATAGATATCATTGTATCATATCGATATATATATATATATATATATATATATATATATATATATATATATATATATATATATATATATATATATATATATATGTATATATATATATTTATCACCCCTGGTGAAGTGTGTATCCAGTAGAGGGAGCCATTTTTCAGGCCTTGAACCGTTTTCCACTCGCTCCCCGTTTACGCGGCTATTATTCACTCAGCGGATGTGATTTGCGCGTCGCAATGTAAACATTTGTCTGTATAATCATAAAGGCGTCGGCGCGCGGGGATCGGAGCTCGGCTCGGGTCGCACCGCCTGTAAATGTCGTCTGAGTCTAGCAAATAAATAAATAAATAAATACATACATAAAAAATAATAATAAACAGAAATAAAATCCCTATAAGTGTATTTCTGGAAAGCATGAATGTTTCATCAGCACTGGAAGAGATATAAAGGATGGAGTTAAAAGGTGGATAAGGGATGTGTGTGTGTGTGTGTGTGTGTGTGTGTGTGTGTGTGTGTGTGTGTGTGTGTGTGTGTGTGTGTGTGGAATAATCCACTCGGGTGCACTCGAGCTCGGACAGCGTTATGGACTCGGAGGAGAATGAGCCTCTGTGTGTACTCCGAGTGGATTTAATGCCACACACACACACACACACACACACACACACACACACACACACACACACACCACACACACATTGTACGCCAACACGATTCCCTCAGAAACACACCTCAACCTTACAGAAGTGGGACTCGGCTGGAAGCCGGCTCTCTTTACTTCACTGCCACTCTGTAGATGAAATATTTAAGCAGACTTGACAGCAGATATGAAGCACAAACGCAGACGGGAATCCACGGGAGGATCGTCACAGAATACACAATAATGCAATAAAAAAAATAAAAACAGTTTCTGATTGGTCAGGAGACTTTTTTGACGCTGATGACGGTCTGACGCTATTTTCGAACATTTTTAGCGAAAATTTCCTTCACCAAAATTTTGACGGGAGAAATCTCCGCCAATACAATTGGACTAGATAGAGTAACGAGTTACGTGTAACGGCGTGACGTAATGTAATGACCAAATAAATAACAATAAGTAATTCGTTAACTGGGAAATTCAATTACGAAAATACAAGATCAATGTAGCAGGAATTCGTTAACTGAGAAATAATGTGTAATTAAATGAAATGACGAAAATGTTAAAGATTACGTCATGATGAAATCAGGGATTTTGACGACGACGTGATTTTCAACTGATTTTGAGTCGAATTTTGATTTCATTTCGAAAAATCCTTTTTTTTCCCTTAGAACGTTAACTTAAAGTGCCCCCTAGTGGACAAATGAAAGTACTGAAATGTAGTCACTTTACTTTTATGAAGTCAGTGAAAAGTTACACTACTTTTTGATTAGTACATTTTGAATTAGAATACTTTATAATCTATTACATTTCCAAAGTAACCTTCCCGACAAAGGGGGTTGTGGTGGTTACTCCTGACTTTAATGGACAGTGATTTTTCTCTTGATGGACGCGGCAATAAACCGTTAAAAAAAAAAAAAAAAAAAAAAAGATGTGTAAGCGATGTTTCAGGACTCGGAGATAAAATTTCCAAAGAATGGAAAGTTTCTCGAGGGAAGAATTGAAATATACATTTTTTTCCTACCATCTCATATTCTTCCCTTCAGCATGTCCCCTCAGGGGCTCCGTATCTCAGCAACTTGACAAGCTGTGTGTTTTTTCTTTTTTTTCTTTTTTTTTTTCTTTGCTTATTAACTTCAAGAGGGAGGAAAAAAAAAATAAAGACTGGTGAAGGAATGATGGTTTAAAGCTGTCATGAGGAAACGGCTGAGACGGATGCGATCGCAGTTAAGCTTCGCTTCCATGGGAAAAAAAAAAAAACGTAAAAAAACCATCCCGGATCCAGGGTCGGTAAACAAGCTCAAGTCAAGGAAGAAGAAGAATGAAACCAAGACTTATCACGCCATCCGAGGAACCGGCCGAGGTCAACGCAGATCAGGTGAAGAGGTCACGGACGAACTGAGTGTTTTATATATATATATATATATATATATATATATATATATATATATATATATATATATATATATATACATACATACACATACACATATAATAATATACATATACATAAATACTGTGTGTCAGGCTGAAATATAGGGTTTACATGTCCAACAAATCTATCTATCTATCTATCTATCTATCTATCTATCTATCTATCTATCTATCTATCTATCTATCTATCTATCTATCTATCTATCTATCTATCTATCTATCTGTCTGTCTGTCTTTCTGTCTGTCTGTCTGTCTGTTTGTCTATCTATCTGTCTATCTATCTGTCTGTCTGTCTGTCTTTCTATCTATCTATCTATCTATCTATCTATTGGTCTATCTATCTATGACAATATTATCTATCTATCTATCTATCTATGTCTGTCTGTCTGTCTGTCTGTCTGTCTATCTATCTATCTATCTATCTATCTATGTCTATCTATCTATCTATGACATAATATGATCTATCTATCTATCTATCTATATCTATCTATCTATCTATCTATCTATCTCTGTCTGTCTGTCTGTCTATCTATCTATCTATCTGTCTGTCTGTCTGTCTGTCTGTCTGTCTGTCTATCTATCTATCTATCTATCTATCTATCTTTCTCTCTGTCTGTCTGTCTGTCAGTCTGTCTGTCTATTTACTTGATGTTCAGGTAAAGTCACACTGTATGTAATAGTCATAAAGCAATATAAAACATACAGCCCACTAAGCCACGCCCACTTCAGTGTTGTCGTTCTCACGCCGTCCCATTCATCATTTTCCGCGTGCGCTTCCGTCATCGTGTGGGTTTGATTTATTGTGTTAAATCGTGCACCGCTCGTATCAAACTGTCTCATTCACACGCCATTCCCGTCTCCTGCCCGGTCGGTATTCCCAGGACGGATTCGGAATCAACCAACACTGATAAATATAAATGCGGGAATGAATTTTCCATGAAAGTGTCTTAAAGGCGAGAAGGTCAATATTTATGGATAAACGATGATGGACTCGAAAAACAGAAGTCTGAGAAAATCCCAATATCCCTCTTTTATACAGTAAAAGGAAACAAAGACCCGGGATCAGGATCGGGATCGGGATCAGGAACGGGATGGGGATCGGGATCGGGATCGGGATCGGGATCAGGATCAGGATCGGGATCGGGATCGGGAAGGATCAGGGGATCAGGATCAGGATCAGGGATC